>BMAW01045360.1:1161186-1277860 GCA_019974015.1 Nephila pilipes
TTGGTATGCTTTGGTTCAGTTACGTATTGCTGTTTCTTTTAGACAGTTCTGTTGCCAGGGCTCCTATGAGATAAGCCTATTTATTTTTCCTTGCCCTTCACCAAATTTTCCTCAATAGTTAACTTTGAATCATTTTCCTAAAGAAAAGACAAATGTATAATTAATTCAGTTCTACGTAACCGATGTACTGGGGTGCCAGTGCCACCCTGGCAAAAATATTACAATGAAACCACTCCATAAACTGAGTTTTAGGTTTGTGGTTTTGCTTCTTTAAAAATACAAGTTTTCTTATTTCTTTTAAAAAATGAATTTGTTATAACAAAATTGATTTTTTATAATTATTATCTATTTTACTATCTATAGTTTTAAATTCTCATAATTTTAAATGTATATTTTCATTATTTTTCTTGGTTTATATTTTTTGTTCTTGCATTTATATTTTAACTCACTTAGTTTTAAATTTAGATTTTTGAAATCCTTTGTTTTTTCTTAATGTATTTTTTGTTTATTTTTATTTTTATATAAGTAATATTCTTGCTGGCCACCGTAAGCGCCGCGCGCACAAGACATTGTGTATTACAAATTTGGAAGAATAGAGTTCACTCAACCAAAAGAAATCACCTGTTGTATTGAAGTAATTGCAATCCCAAAGCTGAGGAACTGTATCAGTAATAATAATTTGCAGTACCATTGGAATAAAATACCAAAAGAAATAACTTTCATGGTACCTGTAGTTTAAGAGCTGTTTTTGAGTAGGTGTTAAACAAATGTTTGAGTAGTTTTTTTTGTAGGTGCAGCTATTTAGATGGAGTCATTTGGCGATGCTTCCACATTTGAGGTGAATTATAAGCCAAAAAAAATCTTTCATCTCCCAATGGTTGCCTGTTGAGTTAATTTGTTTTCAATTTAATATCCTGATTTTTTGAAAACTGAGTTTTGTTTTTTGTTCCAGTGATTGATTGTTAAGTATAAAAAATTTAATGTAGCACATATATTTAGACTTTGTGTTAGTTGAAATTTAGCAGGTGAATACTAGACTTATTTTTTACTGTTATAAGCAGCAATTGATTTGAGGTTATTTTCTAATAATAGCTGGGTACAAGACAAACCAAGCTTAAAGTTGCCACAGTTATCCCAAGCCTAAATGACATGAAAAAAATGTTGATCCTGGTACTTTTATTATTATCTGCAAAATTCAATAGCTGGACCATAGCTGTACGCCTCTTAAGTTTAGCATTTTTTCCCTGTGTCAATTATTTAAGCTGGAAAGCACCTTTTAAGGACTTTAAAAAAAAGGATATTGTTTTCTAACAATATAGAAACTTTTCCATTATAGTTTATATATATGCTTGATTCTATAAATCAATTCATTTTGTGATAGGGACTATTTTATAACATTAAAATTATTGAAAAGAATTTGTCCCAATTTTTTTTTTTTTTTTTCATAAGAAATCTTTTTTGTTGCGGTAAATAGCGATAAACAACTTTCTGAATCATCGACTCGTTGCTGTTTGTTCCATCAATAATCAGCGGCACCCACTTGGAAAAAACCTTTTCATGCTCAATTTTTCATGGAAGGATAAGTAAATACACTTCCATATGATATCTGTGTCATCTCAGCAATCTCACGGAGCTTCACTTTACGATCTTTCATTATAATTTTTGTCACTTCACTCACATTTTCCGGTGTAACGGCTTCCACAGGTCTACCCGAGCGTTCCGCGTCATTTGTGTCGGTACGACCACGTTTAAACTCGGCAAACCACCGACAAATCGTTGCTTTTGATGGACAAGAGTCCGGGTAACATTTTTCAATCCATTGTTTCGCTTGCACGGTGTTTTTACCCATTAAAAAACAATGTTTTATCAGAACACGAAACTCGGTTTTTTCCATTTTTTAAACAAACTACAAAACGACTTTACTCCAACCTCGATAACTCAGCTGTTTCTGGTCCGATCGACTTAAAATTTTGACACGTTTCAAGCAAAGGTTAGTACTCTAGAAAGACCTGGTTACTGGTTTACTACGAGCGCCATCTCTGGGTTAGTCTCGGGAGTTATTGATTAATGTGTTATATATATATATATAATATATATTAAATTTTAATTTCCTTTAGACTTAATGTAATGTGTAATAATTAGTCACAGCTTTATTTTAAAAAATTTAATTGCTATTTTATAAAATAAATATTTAAAATTATGAGAACTTAAAAAAATCTTATATCTGAACTTTAAGCTTCGTCCTCATTGGATTTAAAATTATCTCAGTTTGCTATTTCATTTATCAAATCATTCTTTCGTAGGAGGGTAATTTGCTTTTTACTTAAAATTATATTTAAAAGTTAGTTCTCATTAAAAATACTTTTATTCTTCCATCTGGATTGTTCATTTTTTTCAATTCATCCATGCAAAGAATATGTATACCAGCTAGTTATTATAATAAAGATATCTACTTATCTTTTTGGAATTCTTAGCAGAATCCAATTCAAGTAGATTTCTAACCACAGGATCAATGAGAAGTATACACTTTTTGTATATCAGCTTACAATGCTCTAACCTCTATAGCATTCTAATAACTTCTTGTTCCTCAATCCTATTCATTACACTTCTTGTTATATATTAAGACTCATTTATATATAATACGATTATTTCACTAAGTGAGGATCTCATATCAAACATTGTAATAAAACAACCCAAGAGGTTTTTTTAAAGGGAATAATATATGAATTAATTAATCATTAAATAAAATATGAAACATTTGATAATTAGACTAGTTAAAATATTATACTGAAGTATATCATTGATCTGAAATAAAAATATATTATACAAAAAACTTTTTGTAAGAATTTTATTAATAAAATTGTGGATACCTAAAATATTTAAAATCAATGTAATGAGAGCAGTTTAGAATAGAATTGTTAAAAGCTTTGATTGTTGATAAATTTTTCAGATTGCCTACTGTTGTAATTTTTGATACTTATAAAAATATACTTTTATTTAATTTTTTTCCTAACTAATTTGTTATCTCTCCATATAATTTTAAAAAAATTGATTAATTATTTTTCAAACTAGTTCTTGATGCATTGATATACTTTAATACATGACAGGAATTTTCTAAGTGAATATTTCCAAGTGAGTAGAAGCTGTTTATTCTTATTTGGCTTTGATTGATAATGAGATGCCCCTTAATATCTGTATTGAGGGCCTCCATCATGTAGATATCTCCTATTTCATATTTAGAACTGCCTTTTGTATACATTGTCGGCAACAACATTCCTCATAATTTCCCTTCAAAATAAATATTGAACATGAACGCAACGGTTTAATACTCTTAGAACCTTCACATTTCATCACATATTTCATTGGTGGGTTACAAAAATGTCTGCTATATCACTGCATTATATTTTTTCAGGATATATGAATACTTTATCTGAAATTTCATGGTCATAATTAATTCTGTTGGTACTTTTTGATGACCATAAAATTTAAAATAACTTACTTGCAATTAGCAAAAAAGATAACATATTTTGCCAAGTTTTTATTTTTTATTGACAAAAATTAATTTCAGAGATACTGATTAGATTTTCTTTGAAATCAGATCCATTTTCAATTCTTTCCTAATATTCATTTCTGAAGAGCCCATAGCTAGAAGTTTAACATTCTGAGTATCCAGAACTATATATAGTCACTGAAGTCAGAGCATCTCTGTAACCCAAAGTCCTAAAACTACGATACTGTGGGCGGGGAACTGCGTCTAAGTCTGTGTATGAAAGGCTGAGGGCATTCCAGGAGCCTGCAAAGTTATGCCTCTCTTTACGAATTGGCGGAGTCTCTGGTTCTGCTGGCGGTATTTTGGGACTGGAAGAAAAGGGGCTCTGACACCACAGCAGCCTCTTTTGATGGCACAGTACGATGGTAACAACACATACGATGATGCAAAGAATGCACGCGAATGTGACAGCTGCTATCTCCGCTCCTTGCAGCACATGGTGGCCCGACGTCTGTACTGTGACGCATGCCGAAGTGTTTTTAAAATTGGTGATGGGCATCCCTTCCAAGGGACGGTGTTCCACGTCCACGAGACAGACCTCATAGAAGGTGCGAGGTGCCAGCTCGCCGAGGGCGTACTCGTAATGCTGCCCATCCGTCTCCGCCCCTGTTGTTATGTCATAGACAGGTACGTCTGTAAAGTGTTCTGAACCCATCCTACGCAGCTGCACCGTCCATTCGTGGCGGTAGGAAACATCATCGGTAAGAACGGCCGCCCGCAGCAACCAGCTGATGGACACTGCGGAGGCCGAAGCCTTGACCTCCTCCAGTTCTGTCCAGGCGGTAGGGCGGCCAGACGTCTCAATCCGAACACATTTCCCAGTTTCTATCGTGTATCGGGCGTGCAAGACCCGGGCGATGCACACAACATACTGGGTGTGGGGCTGGAGGTCCTTCAGCGTCTGCGTGAGGAGATCTGAGGATGTGTGACGTCTCTCGTCCGGAGGTGCAAGAGTCATTTGGTAGGGGCTGTCCTTTTCGCGTCGGTACACCACAGTCCATCCCTCACTGCGAGGTTCCCGTACCCGCCATGAAACAGTAATACTGGTGGGAGTACTGGACAGACGCACCACGTCGTATGTGTTGCCCGAACCTAGGAAGATAAATTTTCTTTGAGCTACTTTTCATTGATTAAGTGATTTAAAAAAAAATGTGCCTGTGTGCTTGTTTCGGTATGAAAAGTTTTCTTTGTGTGATAAATAATGAAAAGTTTGATCCCTGATATGTTTCAGGAGATTAAAAAGAAAAATAATGATTTTTTCTTTATATATATGTGTGTGCGGGCGGGCGGGCGTGCGTGCGTGCTTTTAATAAATTATTTTTCCCGTTAGTTTTATTAATTTGTTATTTGTAGAGATAAATATTAGGTCAACTCGAAAGTTTTCTAAGTTTGTGAAGTGAAAGAAAATAATACATTTTTCATACATTTAATAATTATTGTGCTGTATAATTTCCGTCGTTATTACGATTTATCTCTAAACATTCTAGATGGGTGCCTTGTGAGTGAAGTGAGAAAAATTTGCTTAACCGAATGGCCATATGCTCATCTCTATTTGCTCGGAACAAAAACAAACCCTTTTTGGACCGGATGATAACTGGCGATGAAAAATTGATTATTTTCGAATTTATTGTAAGGAAAAGAGCATACTTGCATCACTGACTATCTGTCCCCTTCACCTCTAAATCGAGATTGAACCGGAATAAGAGAACACTGTGCATATGGTGGGACGCCCAAGAACTAATACATTTCAAGCGTTTGAAACCACAAAAAGTTCAATTCGTAGTAATACTGTCAGCAAGTGGATGATTTAAACCAGGCTGGGGACCACCCGGTGTGAACCGGCACCCCGTGGAGCTGGGTCATCTGAGCAAAAATTTGAACTTTTTACTGCACATAAAAGTATCAAAGAAAATTCCATCATAAGTTGTTCGTATCATATCCCATTACTGTGGAAGTATCTCAGTACACTGACTCAACTATCGTCGCATTTTTCTTCAATATTCTTGTTCAGAAACAATTGTAAAGTCCAGGTCCTTTCAAAAACAAACCTTGGGCCGTCTTGCATGAGCGAGGAATACACAATGTATACAACTAGCAAAGGGATACAACTAGCAAACATACTGAAGAGTGCGGATGTGCATCACTAGACTCAGGAAGAGAGTTCGATGTGTAGATCATGCGAACGAGCAGCAGCCAGTTTCTCTGCAGCAAACCTAATATATTTCACTCAGGAGTATACGATTCTAAACAGACTAATTGCTCGGTGTCATTCGATTGCTGATAATTTAGCACCAGTATTATGTTGTAACTGCAGGACAATTTTTTTAAGGGAAATTTCGAACAAATATATTAAATTCAGTGAAGCATATTTCACTTAATTGCACAGTGTTCTTGATTTCTCTAATGGGGCTCGGGAAGATAAGTCTCTTCGCGTGACTCGAAAGGTGAAAAGAGTAGTAGTTTAACGTGAAAATTTGCGTTAAAGGAGTCAAAATTAGAAAGAAAGTGACTAATCGAATTCATCACACACAATATGGCCTGCTGGAAAAAAATGGATTTCCTAAGTGGCCCGCAAAATCTTTTGTGTTGGACAGGCTTGATATAAGTAAAGCAGTGAAAGGAATGTGACCGACGATGTTCAATATGAAAAACATAAAATTGCATCATTTTATGCCAAACCATATGCTGTTTTGGCGATTCATCAAAAAATCACAGATAGGCCAGGAATTTCTGTCGCATCCACCATACTCCTCAGACCTAGCACCCTCTAATTACCACTTGTTTATCTCCCTGCAAAAATTTTACAAAGGAAAATTTCAAAACTGAAGCATACGTTAACTTAGCACTATTTCAGTTCGCCTCTAAAAACAAGGCATTTTTCAAAAATGGTATTCACAAATTACCATCACGCTGGCAGTATTTCATAAGTAACGTCGGAAAATATATTGCACAGTAAACAATATTAAATGTATGAAAAATGTTTTTTTTTTTTTTTTTTTTTTTTTCACTTTACAAACAGACAGAACTTTCCAGTAGGCCTAATACATCTAGAAGTGCCATTTATCAGTAATAATTGTCCATTGATTCTGTAGTATTTGTCGTTGAGCAAGTACACTTCAGCAGTTTTGTACCTTAGTACGGTATCATTCGTATCTTTTTTTCCCCCATTTTATACCATCTTCCATAAACTTGAAAATCAAAAGTCATTTTTAAAATTCAAACAAATTGTTCTCGATGCTTATTTTCTTACAAAATTTGTAACCTAAAAGAAAAAAGAACATGTTGTTGTAATCCCATTAGTAACAAAAAGATCTGAGCAGTGACAGTTTTCCCAATTTTTGCCAACTGTCATAATAATGATAATTTGATTTGTATTATCAGAAAAGTACAATGTATACAAAACGAAATAAGTGGTGCTGCCTAATAATATATGAATACGGTTTCGCATGATTGTTGTCTAATACAAAGCATTTGATTCGTGAGGGGGACTTTTCAAGAGGGAAAAAGATCGATCGAGTTTTATGTGTGCGCTTGAAATGGTTATAAATGAAATAATTTATGAAAACTCATTTATACCGTTGTTGTTTTTTGTTGTGATGTCGTTGAGTCCTCTCGCCATGTAGCGGAAAGTGGCATTGTGGTCGGGGCACTCGCTGTCCCAATTCACTTGATTCAGGGCTCGCCCCTTTAAATGGGGAGGACCGTAGCAGGATGCTAATTGAATTTCGTTCCCGTTGGTCCACTCGTGTAGCCACATCAGCGAACAGTTGCAATACAGGGGGTTCTCTGCAAATATGGGGCGAAAAATTATAAAACATGAGGTTATAGTACTATATTGCAAGCATTTTAGTATGAGATTTATGAGTGCACATCATACATTGAGATAAAAACACAAGAAATAGTCATGAATTGAAATAATTTGCGTGGCCGCGATAGCCTACTGGCATAGTAGCGGACTCATGTTCGGCGATTTTCGTCGAGTCGTAAGTTCGAGCCTTGATGCCTCAAAAGATCCGCAGTGCAGCTGAGGCTGATACACGTTAAATTTGTCTTGAAAGTCCTCCTGTTAGCCTGGTGTAGAAGTTAGGAAAGGGGGTGCCAGCTTAGGTGTCGTCCTCGTCACTTGACCGAGGTTCAAAATTACGAGGTCCATCGCCTATGGCCCTCGTGTTGCTTCTAGTGTGACGTTAATAAAACTAACCTTGAAATAATTTTGCCTTCCTACATCATCTTTGATTAGGGCCTTTTTACAGCAAAATTCATAATAATTGCTCAAAAGTGCATGGAGTGCTTGGTGTTGTGTTTCAAAGATGTCGGATATTGTTTCTCGCTCACATGTAACTCTGTGCGTAATGTTTCATCATCATTGTATCACATTTTTTAATTCGTACATTTTAAACTTGTCTGACTTGGTGTGGGGCGAGGAACGCAACCGAAATTTCTTTGCCTTTTTATATTAAACTGGCGTTTCACACATCACTTTTAAAATTTTTAACTCTGTCCGTCTTACATTATTTTTCATATCAATGTTTGTATTTTATCCATCATTTTATCTCAATGTTCTTTTAATAAAATGTTGTATTTTAAACAGTGCGTGGCGCATTTTAGCCGTGTTTGGCTCTTGCGTCATTAAACTTTATTTTCACTCACTCACGTGTATCTTTAACAGATGTTCGAACAATGAGGCTCCGAACTCGAATCAAGGGCATCCTCGGAAATGGTGGTCATCAAATGTGTAGGTGAATGCTAACTTGAGAAAATACTATTGAACAAATATTGCTGTGAAGAAGCACTTGTTGATGATGTTGTAGGTTGACAATTTGTTTCCTTTCATCTCTATCTCTTATATTTTTGCTTCCGTTAGTCGTGTAAGTTCGAGTTCTAATGACACTGTAGCGGAGCTGATGCACAGTTAATTTGTCTTAAGTTCAGTGTCCTTACGTTGGAATGGTGTGGAATTTTGGAAAATGGGGTACCAACTCATGTATCGTCCTCATTTTTTTGACTGAGGTTCAAAATTACAAGAACCGTCGCCAACAGTCCTCGTTTTGCTTTTAAATGTGCCGTTAAGACTCCCGTCTACCCGCCATTTTGGTTTCATCAGCTTAATGTTAATATTATGGAATTTCGACTTTAATTCTCACATCTTTACTATTTGATCTATTTGAATGCAATAAAGTGCATCTTAAAGAGCAAAAAATAATCGATGCTTCTGTGGAATTACTTTTTTCCTCCGATTTTTAAAAATATTTGAAAATATTCTTTAAAGATCGGAAAACTCAGAAACGAATAATTAAAATAAGAATAAAAATATTTTTAAAAATCACAGGAAAAAAGTAATTCCACAGAAGCATTCATTATTTTTTGCTCTTTCAAATGCACTTTATTGCATTCAAATAGATCAAATAATAAAGATGTGAGAATTAAAGTCAAAATTCTATAGGATTAACATTACGTCCACGAAATCAAAATGGCGGCTAGACGGGAGCCTTAATAAACAATCGTATCATGCGTTTTTATTTCAACACGTCGCTCGCATTTATTCGTTCATGTTTACACAAAAGTGATCTTACCATCTTTTAAAGTTGCTACAAGGTCTGAAACATTATATACTCTGATGCATGGGAGGATGAGGCGATGTTTTCATTTAAGTTTCTACATTATTTTTTCATACTATTAAAACCTGGGAGAAATGCATGGTATCATCCACAGTTATTGTTGCGCATCCGATGTCATATGTTTAAAATTACTTGTACTCATATTATTTCGAGCTATAGCTGTTTTAAGGTTTTCAGTCAACGAAGCGGCAATCGGTAATCTAAACTAAAAATTAGAAACTGTCCCGAGAGCTTGTCTTTGTAATGTTTCAAATTGAGCAAAGAATTGTTTTACTTGCGATTTATAACTCTTATTGCAAGCTTAATTCCTGACTTATATTTAACATTTTTTTGAAGAGTGTTATTATGCCACTTGAACATCGATTCCATTTTTCAGACTTCTAAATGTGACGTTAATAAACAATCAAAAGTATAATTGGTATGGGGAATGCAAAGAACGGACAGTCCGCCTCACCTATCCTTTGAATCTAAATATTTTGCTTGACATTGCATTTATTCATTTAAAAAAATTGTTAATGTGCTTTTGAACAAAATATTCGAACCTCGCTTCTAGTTTCAAACTTAAGAATGAACCCTGTACACAAATCTTTTTTTTTTATCTTACTTTAGTTTATTTATTTACAATTTATTCAAACTTTGCTTCTGTTTCCGGAGAAGGCGAGAAATAAGGTCGTCCGTCACAGATTCCTATCTCAAAAAAAAAAAAGTATCCTCTCCTTTGATCCCACTGGTATGGCCGAGAAGAAAAACCTGTCAGCGAATGGTGCCTTGACCCACTTACTTGGCTTTTCATGACGATTTCATATCTTAGAGAGGCGATTTTTAATCTATGCAGTCTGGATTCTCTTGGCTACTTTCGAATATGGCTGTCGGCTAATACGAGGTGTATAAAATTTTCTCTTTAAATAACCTGTCTGCAAACATTAATGGTGGATTTTTTTTTTCCGTAACTTTCAGTTTCTATTCCAAGTGGGGGGAGGTATTCTAGAAGAAATTCCGATTATATTTTACTTTCATTTAAATTAGCATAAGGGTCTTTCAACCAAGAAAATTTTTCAATGAGTCGAACCATTTGTTGTGCTATTTAAAACTGTTTACAGCCAATCCTCTGTTAACTGTTATCGCATAAGTAAATAAACTAATGTAGTATAGACGAGTAAAATATTTACAGTCCCTTTCATCTTCGTAAATACTAATAATGAAAAAACCTGATGGGTATCGCTTAAATGAATAAATCATTTTAATGAACATATTTATTCTGAATCCAGTCTTCAAACACATCACTAATAGAATTCCTTATTTAGATCCTGGCCGCTATATTTCATCCTCCTCGTTTCTGCAATAGGTCAGAATATTGTTTAGATAATATGGTGTACTTATTATTATTATTATTCTCCTGAATATCACACGCTGCGCATTCGATAAGTTAATTGAGTTTTGTTTCATTTTGTATAATTATATATTTATGGGTTAGCAGCGTAAACGGTTTTTATTCATCCGATTGTAAGAATAACTACTTAGAAATGTTCGATTATAATTTTTTTTGTTTTTGTTTTGTTTTGTTTGTTCGGGTATTTCTCTTTTTTTTTTCTTTGGAAAGGTAAGAAAGAGGATTAATTTTAATTTTTCGTTAATGAATAGCATTGTTTGAATGCAAATATTCCATTTTGATTGGCACAGTCGAGCGATATTTCTAAATTTTATTTTGAATGTTCAAAGAAAAAGGCAAAGAAAAAAGCTTGTCTGCAAAACGAGAACGACCGATTTGCAATCACTTGATATGTTACATAATCACAGTCTGCACGGAAAGAGAACTTTAAAATACCGTGTATCACAAAAGAAACTGTTGGTTCCTTTTGTTCCTTAAAATTATTTCTCTGTAGTTATTTAAAATAATTGTTACATATTGTGTTCACGCCTTTACTCTATTCGTGCAATGGACGACGGCGCAAATTCCTTGTCTGAAGTCAAAGTTTGAAACGATGAGATCCATGTATCAAGTGACATTAAAATAATCTTAGTTCAAACTCAGTCACATTGTATTTCAAGTTTTTTACTATTTAATGCAAATCTATGGTTGTAGTCTCATACTCTGCAAGCAAAAGCGAGAAAAAGCAATTATGGATGAACATAAATGAACTGCGAATATATTTACAGTGTGTTTTCTTTCTATCATTATTTTCAGTGAAAGGGCATTTCTGGAAGCATTTTTTTCCTTCATTGCTGTCATTCTAAAACTTGATTTTCTGCCACTGTTAAAGATAAAATTTGATTATCTCATTTCATTTAAAGCTGAGTAATGAATGTTTCTAGAATATGATATCTCAAAAAATGCTACTGTTTTCCTGTCAGTAGACATTGGTATGAGAAGAGATACGTATGAGCTCACCTGTGAGGTCGAGCCTCCGGATGGAGTCTGGAAGGGCATCGAAGGACACCCCCCTCAATCGGTTGGAGTGCAGGTCGAGGGTGCGCAAATGCCGCAGTGTTGACAGCCCTGAGCCCAACTGTACCAGGTCGTTCTCGGATACGTCCAGGGACCGGAGTTCTGTCAGAGTGATAACTTGAGCGGGCAGGGTGGACAGACGGTTACCTTGTAGGCCCAAAGAATGTAAATGGCGACCCACGCTGAACTCTTCTTGAGACAGAGGGTCTGTAAAATTAGATATTAATCTAATTATGTTTCGAAACCATAGAACTTTATTGGTCCACAAACTGTAATGTGTCTTTCGATTTAATATTCTTTTAGTGTTTTTGAAAGTAGTTCTGAAGTTTGTTGTATTCAAAAAATTGTATATCATCGAATACATTAGCAATCTCCTTTTATTGAATGAGATAATTTTAATTTCCATATTTTAACCCATTATGAGTGTTAAATGAGATACATTTTATGGCTTTCTTTTGAAGTTAACCTACGTTAAACCCATAATACAGTAATATGTAAGGAGTTTTACCGTAGTAAATGTACTATTACAAATTATCTTTGTATTTATAAAGATTATATAAGTTTTATGGGTAAATTTTAAATATTTCTTTTTATTGTTATGAGTTGTAATTATTTTTCGTTCCTGTTCGATGTGTGTGGAAATTCCATGTTTGTTAAATGACTGAGTTTCCGAGATTCACCTAAATTATTACTTATTCGTGTTTTCCTAAATTAGGTAAAAACAATTCAAAATATAAGTATACCCTTGTGCATACATGTTACTCGGTTTTTTTGAAATTCATTTTATTTATGGTTGGTTATTGAAGCTATTAGCCGTAATTTTTATATTTGAATAAAAATAAGTGTCAGAAATTTAAAAATTATTGGTTGTGTAAAGTCGAACAGAAACAGGCAGTTGTGGAAGCATTCACAAATAAATTGTACGATGGCATGCATGTTAGCTAATGGTATTTTTAATTTTGATGTTTTTATTTGATTGCACTGTCTTATTAATTGAAATGCAGTTGAACTTTTTTCGCTGATCGTGCACACTTATATTTGGATTTTGCTAGGGTCTGTTGTTAAAAAAATGAAAGGGATGGGGACGTAATTCTCAAAAATGATATCGTTGAGGGCTCAAACGAAACTAAAGTATAATTTATCTTAATGGGGTTATTAATTAACACAGTTAATTAACTTTTTTAAAACTTTCTCGTTTATGGATTTCCCTCCTCCCCATCTCCAGAATTAGGCAATGCTCTAAACAACATGTATTTCAAACTTCATTCAAATCCAATAATAAATGAGGTCATATTCTATATTAATTCGTTCATCTTAACATGCATCTGTCGGAGCCCAAAGTCCTCCCTTTGGAGTGGTGTGGATATTAGGAGAAGGGGGTGCCAGCTCAGGTGTCGTCCTCGTCACTTGACCGTGGTTCAAAATTACGAGATCCGTCGCCAATAGCCCTCGTGTTGCTTCTAGTGCGACGTTAATAAAAACTAAACTAAACTAAAAAAAAATCATCTTAACATGCAGTGTTAATGTTTAAATCTTACCACAAACTTTTTTTTCTAATTAGTTTTATTTTAATACTTATTATTTAATTTTATTTTTGATACAAATTTTTTTTAAATTAATGTTGTTATGTCAAAAACATAATGGATTACTCTTATAATATTTTTACGTAATAAGTGGATTGATAATTAATGATAAAATAAACATAATGCGGCCTCTAAATTCGCGTTACTTCCGATGTCAGAGCCTTGACTTTAATTATTTCCAAACCGTTGAATATAATTGTATGGACTGAAGGGTTTCAAAATTTAGAGTATCCAAATATTTTTTTAAAAAAATGTTAGCTACTATTTATTTTATTTTTCCGATTGTTTTAAATTTTTAGAATCGGAAAATTATCATCTGATTGATATAAACATCTTTGAAAAGTGTTAAGTAGAATATTTTACATCGTCAAATGTTTGAAACATTAATTTAATATTAACGGATCCGTTTTTAAAACTTCCATTAATCAGAAATTTTAGAACTAACTTTTATAAAATTTGAAATTAAATTTAATTTCATGGTGGGTTTATTGGATGCGCAAAAAAACCGTCAAAATTAAGAACAATTCTATAAAAATCTTAATTTAGTTTTCTTTTAAATCACTAACAATAAAACGAATTTCTTCCAGCAGCGATAAAAATTGCAAAAACTATTAATAGTCTATTTTTATGACTGTATTAATTGGTCAGTGTAAAGAAATTGGTGCTTGACTCAATCATTTTGCGCTTTTGGGTATAGTTTTTGAGAATACTCTAAATAAGTACTTACTAAAGCATTCTAAAATCAGATATTATGTATCATTTACATTGGATATGTTGTCAATTTTCTCAATCAACCGTTTAGTTCGTATTTTTTCTAACTAAAGAATGCATGTAATCCAGATCGGTCCAAGTGGAAAGAAATCATCAATGAGTTGTAAACGAAAGGATCTATATTACTAGAGGATTGAAACCGAAATGAATAAATAATTCGATGAAGATGCAAGAACCGAACCATCTGTTTGGATTATACTCGAACGGACAACCTATAGGAATTAATGGTGCATTTATATTGTTTGGGCTACAGTCATATATGATATATTGCACGTAGTCTAAATAACACATCGATCAATAATTCCCGAGACTAACATTGAAAACAACATTTTTTTTGCAAATTTTTTTTTATTCATCAACATAACACCTTTTGTTAATCACCTTTTAGGGTGATACAATCGTTCCAACGCTTTTCCAAATCTCCCGCCCCCCCCGAGTTGTTTTTTTCCCGCAAGAAAGCTGTTTTGTTGCGAGTAAATAGCGATAAACAGCTTTCTGAATCATCGACTCGTTGCTGTTTTTGTTCCATCGAAAGCAATCGCGGCACCCACTTGGAAAAAACCTTTTTCACTTCACTTCAAAAAACCTTTTTCCTGGTCCGATCGACTTAAAATTTTGACACGTTTCAAGCAAAGGTTAGTACTCTAGAAAGACCTGGTTACTGGTTTACTACGAGCGCCATCTCTGGGTTAGTCTCGGGAGTTATTGATCGATGTGTTAGGGGTGTGATCCATTTTGAAAATTTTATTGTTGACAATTTTTAATATATATAATACAAATATGACAGTTTTTCACTATTTAAATTTCATCTTTTTGTCCTTTTTATGAACTTCATATCCTTTTAAACCACTTCAGTTTTACAATTCGTTCGCTACTCGTTTGTTTTAACAATTCTCTATCGAGAATAATTGCCATTTTGAATTTTTTTATTTTCGCCAATTATGTAGTAGTAAACTCTGGCATGATGGCTTCGAAAGGACGTTTCTTTGATCAAATATATTCACATGCCTTCAACATTTACCACTTTTTATGTAATTTAAATTAAAAATAATGTAATATTTTGTATTCATTTCGTTACATTCATTTTTTGTTTACAGTATTCAATTAAAAAAAATTACATCATATTGTCTGCGCATTTTTGTCGTAATATATCGGTGTTCGTATGTAAAGGAAGTGAATTGTCAATTTGATTAGCTGGTAATTGAATGCTGTGCATTTTCTTGGGCGTTTTCTCCTTTCATTAATCGTCGGCCCTGTTTTGCTAACTGGACACGCGCCGTTGCCTTCGTCCTATAACCGTTTTTTTTCCTCCTGAAGTGTTTCATTTTCTTCGTCCACCTTCCTGTCGGCAATAATTGAGGTGGCGTTTTTAGCGAAAATGGATTTTTAACTCTTCTTCTCGTGTTTAGATCCAACGATTCGTTTGAGCTCATATTCAACCTTTGTAAGACTTCCCAAAACTCTTAAGTGAAATTAGTCGCAGTTATGAGACAAATACATTATTTTAAAACAAATAAAAAACACGCACCAATGTGTAAGTATTTAATTGCCACGGAAATGCGTGTACAAATATTTTTCCTCTCAACTTGTAAATGATTAAATGTTAACGACCAATGAATTAATAGCTGGAATCCCATAGCATTTCATCGGATGCTGTGTAAATGAGGAGAAATTTCAATACTTTTTGAGAACATCTTCCGTTCGAATTTGACTTTGACTGCACCAATAACTCCCATATAGGTTCGCACAGCGCGTGAACATAAGTAACCATTAAGAGTGTATATGTGGACTGAAGAAAGCAAGGTTGTAAAGTTGAAGAATTATTGGAAAATTGGGTTAGAGCGATGCTTCCATTCTACGATGTTGGAAGAAATGATTGAATTATGTCAGAACACATTGTCAATATGGCAGCGGTTGACCGAAAGAGACGACAGACTGGCTCTCTCAGCATTTGATTCGTCATTAACAACAATCCGACGTTCCCTCTGGAATTCCAATGAATTGTGTAGAATTATTTTTAACGATGAGTCTCATTTCGAATTGAGAGCCGTTGACCAACAAATACATGTTTGGACTACGGAAGTATGCCAACCTAACTGTTGGTCATCATTTAGGTTAGCTTACTTCCTAATTCAACCATAATTTCATGGTTGATAAAATTTTTATTAAAAACATATATATTTATTTTAATTCTGTCTGAGGGTTAATGAGATTCGTAATGCTGAAAGTTTTCTCGATTGCCATTTTATCTCGATTAGCTTATACCGGTAAGAGAGACTCGTTGTGTAGTTTTCTTCTCCAAGATGAAAATTTGTCGGTCTTTTCCCTTTCATTATGAGCGCGAATGTCACCAATAAAGAAATAAAGCAATGTTAACCCTTGCGCCACGGCAGGTGCAAATGCGCGCATGTTGCAGCGCTGTTTGTTTCGCAAGCGTCTCTTCTGGACCTTAGGGCTTTTCGCAACTAAGCCTAAATCCACGAAATTGTGGAAAATTGAATGCGTTTTTTAATGTACTGCTTAGTATATGTGGTATACGCTTAATATATATTTTTATTCACATACTTTCTGTGTTAAATATTTATATGAATATTAAATATATAAAGCATGAATAGTATATTGAATTATTGCAGTTCTCACCGTCTATAATCCGGCACTTCGCCTTTCCGGTGCTGCCAGTAACTCGAAGTTTTTACACTGGCTGACAAATCATAGAAAATTATTTTATCTCTCTTATTTCACTGGTATAGGCTATCAATATAAAACGGCACATTTTTGTAGTTTGGGTTATATCGTATTTTTGACGCTTTACGAGTATTTGCATGACTGTATTGTTTTATACAATAATATATGGCCTTAGTTTAAATGCGTTAGTAGTGATTTTCCAGTAATCTGTCATTTTTAATAATTTGGCGATACTCTAGAGGTTATATCCAGAAATTACTGTATATTATATTATTTGCTTACTTTTTATATACTTTTAGCTTTGTTTTCTCGTTTAATTTAATTTAATTATTTATTTTTTTTATTTAATAAGGATTTCTATTACAAAAAGCTTATGTTGGTGTCACATCTTCACTGGTACGCATCTAAGTTTGTTTGTTTTTTTATTCAAACATATTTATCAGTTCACACACAGACACATATCAAAACTCCCTTTTCTGCATACCAGATAATCTGCACTAGACGTTAGGTCAAAACAAAAAAAAAAAATCACATATACAAGGCCTAATTCTCAATTAGAAACAGGACTGAAAATCCAGTTATCCAAAGCTCTAGCAAAACTAAAACTTTCCTTCCAACTTTCAACAAATGCTCTTCTAAAGGGCCATCAGAAAACCTGCGAGTCGAGAATATGCCTTTTACACTATGTTTATATTATTGAAATTCACAAGCATCTAAGTCATATTTGTTTCATTTTGAATGAAAGGTATCTATGTGTATTTCAAATCCTTTGCATATATGATGCCATTTCGCACCCAAAAATACCAGTTTTTAAAGCATTTCGTTACTCTTGCGTGTATGCATGACAGCCGGGGGGGGGGAACGAGAAAATGCTCTATCACGTCGGCGTTCCAGTCGGAAATCGTTTGCGTTTCATGCTGTCATGTATACGTAACATCCGTTCCGAAAGGATTAAGGCTCAGAGATACAAAAATGTGTCATTCTGTCATAGTTTTTTAATTTTTTTTTTTTTCCTTCAGAAAAATTCCATCTTGAATTAGCTTCTGTTGGTTTTTAGAGCAAAAATTTAAACTTACCTTTGAGGTAGTATCCTTCATCATCTTCCGTGAATCCTAGATGATTGTGTCCCAATTCGAGCTCACTAAGACGTGCAAGGTTGGAGAGGGGTCCGTCCGGTCGCACCCATGTGATCCGGTTGTGCCTGAGGTTGAGGCGCTCTAGGGCATCCAATCGCCTGAGCGCTTCCGGTACTTGTTCCAGCTGATTGTGGGAAAGATCCAGATCTCTCAGGGTCAAGGCAATATTTTCGAACGCTCCTTCTTCCAAATCCTGTAGATTACATTTGTGTATTCTTACCATCTCCACTGCACTGTCTTCGAAGGGTAGGCGGGACAGATAATTTGGTTTCTCGCCGCATGACTCCGCCTCTAAGGCCTTCGGCCGGTTGCGCACTACTGCTGTTAGCACATGCAGAGATTCAGACACTTCCAATAGGGTGGAGTTCTGGCACTTGATCGTCCGGTCATCTCTGAGGAATACACATTCCGGAGACGCGTGAGGGCTCAGGGCCCACGCTATCACCAGAAGTGGCAACAGGATGATCATGCGAGAATCCTGGAGAAAGAAAGTTCCAATCATGAATTGAATGAATTTGTCTAGTGGCGCCAAATTTCATATAACACATTAATTCTTTAATTTGTATAGCGTTATTAAGCAATTTTGCATTATTTGATGTCTGTTTAGCAATGATTTACGATACAATAAAACGATGTGCATACATGTACGAGGGAGAACCAAAATTTCCCGAATGGGAAATTCCACTGCCCTGAGTGGAGTTTGATTCGTTCGCACTTTTCCTGCTAGAGGTGTATCGCGCAACTCCTTTTGAATTCAGTTCTGTCATTGATATCTCCGGAAAGATTTTGTCTGCCCGTAGTGAATTATTTGACTGCAGCTGTTTTGCTGTCTTCTAGTTTTTTAAGAAGCCGGATTTAAGTGAACAACGCGCGATTGTGGAAGTTTGCTTCTTGCTCCTAAAAAAGTGACATGTTATTTGATGGATGTCCCTGCTCTGGACCTCCATCAACTGCTCGAACAGAAGAAAATGTCGAGAAAATTCATGAACTTGTGTGGCTGTCTTAATTAGACATACAGACGCAAGTATTTTGCATCAGGGGCATATGCAATCATTAGTTCTAGGCTGTGCTGCCATCTAATGTTTAAGTCCTGGGCCATCACTTCGGTGTTTGATATTTTTGACCCCGTGGAGGGAGAGAGAGTTGACCTTAGATTGCCAGCAGGGTTTTGTACCTTGATGTGTGGGTGCGAAGAAAAGTTGACTGGTCACATTTTGCTGCGCCTTTTTCTGGCCTATCTGGGGCTAATTTTTAAGACGTTTTAACTTCTGCCGTTGTAATTGAAGAGAGTCGCTGCATAGTCCCCCTTCAGTATCATCGTGATGATACGCAGAGAAACATTCTTACTAATATTTGTGGAGAAGGAAGTCCTGGGTCATCACTTCGGCGTTTGATGTTTTCGACCCCGTGGAAAGGGAGAGAGTTGACCTTGGATTACCGGCGAGGTTTCGAACCTTGATGTGTCTGTCGGAAGAAAAATTAAACGGTTGCTTTTTGTTGCGCATATATCAACCAGACCAATAGTGACGTACTAATCGGACTAGTTATTAGACGTTTTAATATATATCGTTGTAGTTGTTGAAGAGAGCCGCTGCAACATCTTTAAAAATGTAATGTTTATACTCATTGAACGTTACAATAGGTAAATTATATTTAGTAGCATGATCATTATTAAATGTAGCTACTCTCATCCTTCTCTTAATGAAACGGTTACTATTAGAGATCATAATCCTCAAACCTGTACCCAAATTCATTATATGTCGCAAGATTGTATCTTTTACGATGTCCATATCTCTAGTAATGACATGTTGGGGCTCTTTTGTAATAAAATCTTCATATTCTGTATAATATCATTTTAATTCATTTTTCACATTTTAATGCTTTTTAATTAAAAAGAAATCTGCAAATTTTTGTTTTATTTATAAGCTTTTTTTAATTTGAAAAAATAGTAAAATTAATCCTATTAAAAGAATAATTCATTAAACTTAAAGTACAAAATTCAATACTATTTTTTTATTATTATTATCTTTGATACTATATATAGTTATTAAGCAGTTAGTAATATCTTTAATAATATGAAAACTTTTGCTGTCTATTTTGTTAACATTAGCTAAGAAATCTTTTAAAAATGCTTATTTTATCTTTCTTTAAAACCAAAAAATAAGGTATTTAATGTTTTTATTATAATTATTTTCAAAATTATTATTTAATTCAGAAATCTTATTTATAATTTCTACTTTATTCAGGATTTTTCTGTTACATCTTTGACAGATAAGCCCTTTTTTCTAGAACAACCCTACTAATGACAGTCTGATGCCAGTTGTAAAATTTTTTTGTTATATTCTACTATAAATTCCATTCCAATTTTATGTTATATTACATTCCATACATTTTTCAAATTTTTAGATGTTTCATTTTTTTCAATTATAATTTTTTGTACACTTTTTATGACCTTCATATTAGTTTAGGATTTTACTTGATTTATGAATACTAGCTTTAATTTGTAAAGACTTTTTTAGTGTAGTAAATTATTTGTATAATTTTTCTATTTGGTCAACGATTTTACTTGTGTTTTATAGCTTGGTAGAACTGTAGTTTTTTTTAATAGTGTTAGTTTTTTTTTTTTTTTTTTTTTCTTTAAAATTTTTTAAATTTTTTTTTTTGTAATATTTTTTTTTTTTTTTTTTTTTTTTTATTAATTTTTCATCTTTTTGAATTAAATTTGTATTTATTCATTTTATTTACATTTAATTTTCCTTATATATATTATTCCTTTACTATTTTTATGTCGTTGTTTATATATAAGTTTTTCATGTTATGAAAATATGTTCATTAACGTTCAATGTGCTTTTATTATTAAAATTTTAGAAAAAGAATTTCAATGTTTAAATTTTAACATTTTTAAATTTATGTTTTAAAGTATTGGAATTGATAATCGATTTTAAATATAATTATTTTAATACTCAAAAATATCTGTTTGAAAAACTTGGCATAGTTTTAATTTAGTGTTTCGAAATTTCTTCAATAATTATATGTTTCAAAAAAAATCATATTGCAAAAGTGTGTTTCCTTATACAGAGAAATGAATTTGTCAATATTTTTCTCAAAGTAAATTTTTGTTAAATATTTATAAACCAAGTCAACTCCTTAAGTTTACTAAAATTTTAATTTTGTAAAAAAAGGAATAGACACGTGGAAATTACTTTTATTATAATAAAACATTTTTGAGCTTATAAATGAAATATATGTGTGTATTAAATAAAATATGTTTATTAATTGTCTATTAAAAATCCTTTACAATTTAGATTACAATTCATTTGCCTTGTATTTTTCCATTTTTTAAATCTGTGAGAAAAATCAATACAGATATATTCGTGTTCATTTTTAACTGACTTAAAATCATATTAAATCATTATAAAATTATTTTGAACCCGCTTTGTTTCTTCAAGATTATTACATATTTTATTTTAGTTTTGACATGTTTTGAATTGACTATCTAAAGTATTTCACGCCATCGACTTAAAGTTTTATCTGTGTCCTGCCTCTAACAGTGGGGTCGAGTTCAGATGCAACCGCTCTCTTCCTTTTGGTTCATTGTACCCAATGACCAAAGTTCATTCGGACGAGAATTATTCCTCTTTCTACATCAGGGTCGAACAACACTATTAACGAGTAAATATTTACAAAAAAGATGGATAAGTATTATCTAGATTACTTCGGGTTTTTTTTTTTTTTTTTTTTTTTTTTTTTTTTAAGTATAGGATGCTTTATCATTTCTTGATCCGATTATATTAAAAGAATACTTTGAGCTAACAATCATACTTCTTTTGTAATCTGCGTGGAGAATAAGCTTCATTGCCTTTTTTTTCCCCCTAAAATTCTAAATTGTTCATTTAAGGCTCCCGTCTACCTGCCATTTTGATTTCGTGGACGCAATGTTAATACTATAGAATTTCGACTACCGTTCTCAAATCTTTTCTATTTGATCTATTTGAATACAATAAAGTGTATTTGAAAGAGCGAAAAATAATGAAAGCTTCTGCTGAATTACTTTTTTCTTCTGATTTTTAAAAATATTTTTTAAAGACTGGAAAACTCACAAACGAATCATTAAAATAGGGGTTAGAAATTTTTTTAAAAAAATCGGAAGAAAAAAAGTAATTCCGCAAAAGACTTCATTTTTTCGCTCTTTCAGGTGTACTTTATTGCATTCAAATAGATCAAATAGTAAAGATTTGAGAACGGTAGTCGAAATTCTATAGTATTAACATTGCGTCCACGAAATCAAAACGGCCGGTTAACGGGTGCTTTAATGCACTTTTCTTGTTCTTGTTTTTCTTCTTCTTTTTCTTTTTTTACCTTTTCAAAAACTGCTCTTGTTTAAAGCTTACATTAAACAGAACCATGGTAGTAGACTTTTTTTTTTTTTTTTTTGCTTCTTTTCCTATATTCTGAATTGAAAAGAAGGAAATCGAAATTAAAATGATTTGGGTACTATTGAAATATTATTTATATATATATATATATATATATATATATATATATATATGGGGGCGACTTCCTAAGTCATTTTTTATGTCATTTTGACTGCGGAGCTGTAAGGAGAATTGAAGAGAATGAGCAGACGATCTTTTCTCCACTCACTTAAGTTTTATATTTGTAAATGTTAAGTTTGAGATAAATGAGGGGTTCTTTGCCTCTCAAAAAGGAGAAGAAAGTTGCTTATCTATACTCTGATTCTCAGACCTATCCTAACTTACAGCTGTCCCGTTTGGGTTTTCGCTGCCAAAACACATATTAATAAACTTGAAAAAGCTCAAAATAATATCATCAGACAAATAGTAAACTCTAGATGGTTCATGAGAAACACAGACATATTAACTTCCCAACAATCAAACAAATCATTCAAAAAATTTCACTTAAATTCTTTAATAATCTCATGACCATCAATAACAAATCTCTCCTTAATATCTGTAACTATGATCCTGATTTAAAAATTAAAAGACCTAAAAACATTCTATTAAACCTGTAACTAACAAACACCAGTCTCCTCATGCAAACACTTTAATTTTCACTCATTTATTTATGTTTTCAACCACCAGATGTCTCTAGCTATGCTTGAAACTCCTACCTTGAGTAAACCACATACACACACTGAATGGCAGCCTCCCCATTGGTTGGCTGATAAGTCAGATATGTACCCCTACTCCCCTCTGATCAACCCGTAGTGCACTATGTGCGGAGCGGGGGGTTGGTCTCTCGAAATATGTCCCCTCTGATCAACTCAGAAAGCTTCCAGCCTCTGAGTAACCTTTCGTCATATTATTACACAAATAAATGCTTTTTTAATTAAATTCATTAATTTCTTTTCCAAATTTTATACAATATTAAATTGATTAAATTCACAAACGCAGTTCTGGGCAGGAAAAGCCGAAGTAAAGCTCTTTTTTAAAATTCTGTACCAGACATGGAGATTAAGAGCATAACGCTCAGGTGCTCCAGTGTGATCCCGTCAACTTATATATAAAAAGGGCAAGAGTAAATATTACGAAAAAATCGTTTGCTTGGAACCATGATTATGGAACAGATTTGCTCCTGTGCGATTGGCAACAAAAACATTATTATGTGTTCTATAAATTTTAGAATCGGTCTACTGTTGTAGCGATTGGAGATGTTTCTGTTTACATTAAAATAAGTATTATTTAAAAGCTCCAACATTTGAAGTTTCTTTTACGTTTTTGGCGTGGCTAATTAATTTTATGGAACTAATTAATTTAATGGCTAAAGTGAAATGTTAATGTAACAGCTCTCCGGAATGACAGAAAAGTTTCTTGCGTTCCGCACACCTTCTGAAAGGAAATTATGGGGAATTGACGGTTTTATCAACGCACTCCTTCCCCATATATATATATATATATATATATATATATATATATATATATATATATATATATTACTTTGATATTGAAAATTGTGTTTTTTGGTATTAAAAATGAGTGGAAGTAAAATGTTTTCTACATTTGATTAATTGAATTCTTTGTATTCTGACATTGCTTGTGTATATAATTGCATCACCTTCTATATCTATTTTTTAAAAATAAGCATATTTGTACAAAAAGAGAAAAAAAAACCTGTCTTACGATTGTGACTATTTTGTGAAGAGTGCTTAAAAAGCCATGCTTTCATTCAAAGGTTTCATTATTGGGCCTTTTAAAAAAGTATACATTATTTATTTACCTTCAAAATCTTTAGATTAATCGCAATCGTTCTGTTTTATTTAAAATACGACAATTTTCAATAAGAGATTTTCAAATATTAAAAAATCTTTATTTTCTGAACCAGAGAGCCTTTCTCCTCCTTTCCTCCTGCAAAATTAACTACTTCTACATAACAGCGATTAATTTTATATTAATCTGTTTCCGCTCGCCGGGCGCGCCCCCCCCACGAAACTTGTTTGGTGCGAAAGGTAGAGAGAGAGATAATGGGAAAAATCTCTTTTCACTGCAAAACAAATAACCGAATTTAAATAATGGCACATAAGTAAAAAAGGTTGTTGTGTTTCACAAGAAAGGGCTTTTGACACGCAAATTTGTTTCTTTGTTGTGAATTCAGAATTGCCGCTTGAAGAAGTTACGGAACTTGAATAAAAAAAAAGTGTTTTTAGTTCAGACTTTCAGTGACATTTTTCACCCTTCTTACATATTTTTATGCGTCAGATTTAGAACTTGAAAGCTAAATTGCGTTACATTCTACTTTTACTTTTAAATGACCTTTGTATGTAATAAATGACCTTTTTTATTAGAGGGAAAAAATATAACTTGAAACTTAATTTTGTGTACTGTTTTAGTATTTGAATCTAGAATAAACGGAAATGTTTGTATTATTTTATAAACAAACAAACAAAATATAAAATGTAATAAAGCAGGAGAAAACTGTCTAAAATATGATGCACTTATTTTATAAAAAAAAACCACACACATTAATTTTTAATTGATGTTTATTTGGAATCGGGAGGGGGGTAAATAGTTTGCTTTCTTTTGACTAAAGAAATCTTCTAGGATTAGATGTTCTGTTGTAATTTAACAATATAATCTATTTTAACGTGTAAATTATTTATTAAGGTGGAGATTCTGTATTCTTTTTCTTCAAAATGTTTCCTTAAAAAATAAAGAAATATATGTTTTTCATTTTATTAATCAATATCTCGTATGTTGTTTGATCACGATGTAAAAGCATTTTCTAAGTGAAAAGGATTTTTTTTAGAAAGCAAAGCGAGACGGATTTAATAAAGCATCTAGCGGACAATAGCGATTGAAAATTAACTCATGGGAAATTTTGATATGTGTTAGAAATTAATAAGAGTTAAATTGTGCAATTTTTGGACCGGGGGGGGGGGGGCATGGACTCGAAATTTATTCAAATAACCCTTATGTTGTATCCTCAACCGAAGAGAAGCTATGTATCACTTTCGAAGAAAGTCGCGGATCATAATGTTATCAAAAAAAACCGTCGTTTTGAAAAGTAACTGTTGAACAATGAATGCAGCTACTTTTCAAAATCTTCAAATAACGTAGTGCATAAGTTTGTTGAATGATTAATCAGCTGATGTGTTGTCCTTGTCATTTGACACCAATAGGTTTGATGCGACAATAATTTTTACAAAATTACAATCAAATATTTCTTTCGATATCGATATTCAACTTTCTCTGTACCTTTAACTTCGGAACTGGCTTCCCACTCACAACCTTTGTATTTTTATTATTATCCCCCCCCCCAACTCCCAAAGCTACCGTGTTACACGAGTTCTCTGGCCTGAGGCATTTTGAAAAGTGAACAATCGATCTTTCGAATGAGGACAGTAATGTGTTCGGAAATTGTGAATACACAAATCACTTTGGATCGAAAATGTGTTCCCATTCCGGAAAAAAAACGAGTTCCTCCTTTAATACGATGTCTTACCTCGTGGCGCAGTTTTTTCTCTGCCCTTGCGGGAAGGGGGGGGGATTACACCGTTGCTGACCAATTACGTGACCAAAAACATATTCATTAACTTAGATGGCATTATATTTATTTTTCCTACATATTATTTGGTAAAACTCCTTTGACAAAGAACAGCTTAATGAGACCGACCGTGCTGCACATGAATTCAAAAGGGTGAAAACTCGTTTATCTATAAAAGCTTTTGTATCAAAATACATTTGTCACTTTGAGAGTTTATATATATATATATATAAAGTAAATGAAAAGACTCGTGTTTTAGCGTGATAAATCAGAATTAGTACAACTTCTTCGTATTTAGCAAATTAGTTTATCTGGGATTTCATTTAATAAATTTGCTGTTATAGGAATTCGATCTGTTTTTGAGATTTTTGTGAAATTATCTTTATAAAATTTCCCTCGGGAGCTTTCCTTCTTTAGGTAAATATGTTGATTTCGAGTCTTTTCTCCTCTAGGGTTTGACGACTTTGGTGAACACGGGTGACGCGTCCCCTTTACTTTCTTTCTTGCATTTATAGAGTTTTGTCTACGCCACAGATGCAGGTATTTTCCTAAATTAATGAAAGTGTGGTACAGCTTGAATAAATATTTTTCTTGCGACAACAAAGCCAACCAATTTATAAACCAATGGTTCCCAAACTTTTTCGACTCGTGGCACCCTTTTTGAAATAAAGATTTCCCACAGCACCTTATCTTAAGTCAAAACATAACTAATAACGTAAAAGACTTGGGAACCATTATTATAAACGTTTATTTAGCAGTCCATTGAAGGCATGTGTCACGCAAACACAGCAGCAAAATATAAACTATTGAAATATAAGTACGATTTTAATACTAATTTTCTCAATTTTAGAAAGATAAACTATTTCGGAAGTATGACTTTAAATTGTAGCAAAATATTATTAAGTGTTTTTGTACTTTTTTAATGAATTTGTGTAAATATGATTAAAAAATAAGTCAAATATAATATAAATGTCTACTGATATTAATAGAGTTTTTCTTGACATGTTCAACTTGATAACAATACCGGTAAAAAACGAGTTTTTTGAAGATTAGTTTTCTTTCAAACTTCACCCTTTGCGTAACATAATTTGTTATACCTTCAATTTTAAGAGCAAAAGGGAACGTTGAGTCAAATTGAATTTATTCAATAATTAGTTTTAGTAATTTTTTTTTATTATTTGACGTTTATTAAAATTGTCTAAAATAAATACGTGTAAAAATTTTTAGCTCAATTAAGCATTATGTCAATCAATTAAGCTGCTTGTAATTAAAATTAAAGCAAACGATTAATTATGTTATTAAATTGAATATATTTAAGCTAAATGTACTTAAAATTAAAGCAAACGATAAATTATTATACGGCGGATTTAACGACTGGGAGAGAAACTTTGCGTAAAACTTAAATCTTTTAATAATTAGTTTTAATCAATTAATTTTTATTAATTGTAGTTAAATTATCGTATTGTCATCCAAAACAATCTCGTATAGAAAATTTCAGCTCAATTGAGCGCTTTGAAATGAAACTTTTAAAGCTTTTTGCTTTTTAAGTTTCGACCCAGACAAAGCTATAATGTCAAAGTCTATTTTCCACAAAACGATTCAAAAGTTTGAACTTGAACCTATTTCAACAACTGAAGTTAGTCTTATTTTGAACGATTTTGTCCTTCAATATAAATCACGATTTGAAGAAAAATTTATTCCTTTAATAATAAAAAGAAAATTGTCAAACTTAGAGTAATCAAAACCGGGCATAACGGAAGAGTGCACTAAAGAAGTGCAGAATTTTTACAAATATGTTCCCAATAAGTCGAAGAACGGTCTGAAACAAATATCATTGGAAATGTCAGTTTTCTATTGTGTTTTTTAGCTTAATCGCAAATAAATTGGGTAGATATTGAAAATTGTGTAGAGTGTTTATCGAAATAAATGTCTGGTTGAAGAAATTAGAAAACTGAATGTATATTTAAATTCTGATAAATTAGAACAATGGGAAAATCAACATGCTAAAATTGATAAACGATGGGTGGAAATATTTAACCATTTCAAAAATAAACGCATTCCATGTGAAAATTTAGTAATTCTTGTTGAATTTATTTTAAGCTGCCTTGGAACTAAGGCAGCGGTTGAAAGATTTTTTTTTTTCCATTGTAATGATTTTTGGATAAGTGAGAAATCAAGAATGAATGTTAATACTCCAGCTGCAGCACTTTTCGTAAAATTCAACATGAAGAATATTTCTTGCTTCGAAATTTCCAATATATTGTTTGATAATGATGTATTGAAAACAAAAATATTCATTCAATGGGAAAATACTCATATAATTAATTAATTAATTAAAAGGAATGTAAGCATAATTAGAGGGTGGGTTTTTTTTTTTAATTTTTAAAAGGGTTTTAATTTTTTTGATCACCTTTCGTCCTCCTTTTCATTGTAAAAAAATTCATCACCTTAATAATAGTCATACGTCCACATTTTGGCCTTAACAATTTACAAGCTGGCAGAATTAACAAGCTGGCGAAATTTGTTCACCAAAAATCCTTTTTGAAGTAGAGGTGATCTGTTAATTTATCGACGGGTTTTTTTCGAGTCGTTGTGGGAAATGTAAATCCTCTATGAAGGAGTTGCATATAGTGTTTGCAAGTAAGCATGCAAAAAATAAATATTTTAAAGTGGTGTTTTTTTGGGTGGGGGTGGGGGGGGGCTTATTAAGTTGTTCTGAATAGCGAGCATCCGATAATTTCCTTTTAGTTGATTTGGTGTACAAATACTTTTCTTAATTATAGTTAGTGGATTAGAAACGAATCAAATCGTCTTAAAATAATAAAACCTACGATATTGCTTTCCATCGTAGTGTAACGAGGAAATAAATATGTTTCAGTTTTCATTTAGCAATGTAGTAAAAATATTTTTGAAAAATTGTCGATTGTAAGAAATATTTTCTGAGAAACTGCGATTTGATAAACATTGGGATAAATTATTTTTAAAGCAATGTTGCTGCTTCTTATGTATACGTTTATTTGCTTTTCATGGTGCCGCGGTAGCCTAATGGTCAAGGTCGTGGACTAGCGGCCGACGGTTTTCGTTCAGTCGCGGGTTCGATCCTTGGCCGCCAAAGACCCGCCGTGTAGCCGGGGCTGATGCACATTAAATCTGTTCGGGGCCCAAAGTCCTCCCGTTGGCGTGGTGTGGATGTTAGGAGAGGGGGTGACAGCTCAGGTGTCGTCCTCGTCACTTGACCGTGGTTCAAAATTACGAGGTCCGTCTCCAATAGCCCTTGTGTTGCTTCCAGTGCGACGTTAATAAAAACTAAACTAAACTAAATTTGCTTTTCATTCTCGATAAGAATAAGTAACTCAAAAAATTTCATCAAACAGAATGACAGTTCACTCAAAAAATGGCCGTTAAATTCTCTTCAATTTTCAGAATTCGAAACTCGTGAATTTTTTGATTATTTACATTGCATGAAACCTGAAATAGTCCACATGTTGCTTTTCAATGCGACGTTAATAAACAATCACAATAATTTCGAATGTGAAAATCACAAATTATTGAAAATGTTTTACATACACGCTTTATATGATGAATGTTTCTCAATATGTAAGCACTAACTAAGTATTTATGAGTGAAATAAAACTTCTAAGAAACTATTTTCACTGCATACTTAAAATATTATAATGTTGATTTAAATATTTTTAATGGCATTTTTTACGAATTGAAAATATGAATTTCACTTTTTTTTTCTTTTAAAAACAGTTTATCCTAGCCTGCAGTATTATATCCAATTTTAAAAAAATGAATGAGTTAAGGAAGAGTTGTTTGAAATACACGCCAGTACTTTAAACTAACATTTCGTCACTTAAGTTTGTGAAGAAAAAAAGAAAGAAAGAAAGAATCTTTAATTGCAGTTGCACTGATTTTTGAGTTATTCAGATATAAGTATCTAGAAAAATATTACATTTTCAACCCATACACAAGTATTTTGAATTTCAAAATAAATTTCCAAATGGATGAGGGTGGTGAAAACTGGTGGTCAAACTATTCCCAGGTAAAGAAGTTCGGCAATTATTAGATTGAAACTGGTGTGTAATTGCATTGTTTTTAAAAACGAGAAGAATGGCATTTTGTACTGGTGTTTACTTTGAATAAACAGTGTTGGTAAAAGTAGTTATGTGCTTGGACAAGGTTAATTAATAAGCCGCTGAACAACAATTGAAAAAGGAACATTCAGCCATCTTAGTTTTGTATCACCATGACTGCCGTAAATAGTTAAGTGAGATAAACTCCAAACTCGTTTTAAAAGGGCTGTATTAGACCCAGACTTTACATTTCAGAAGATGCAATTCAGTCAGCGCGAGGAAGACATGCAGTCTGTAGAATCATGTGTTGGGCGCCGAGACTCATCTTAATATTTATTTTAACTAATAATCGTAAACTTCGCTAATATTTAAAAAAAAAAAAATCCTGAAAATTCAAACTAGTGCACTATTTGTCATGAATAATTTAGTGAAGTTTTTTTAAAATCCTCTACAATTTTGTACATAATATAAATAACTGTTTAAAAACTTGTGCAGACCATAAATGTTACATTACATTTCATAACTCCGTTCCATATTATATTAGAATTGATATCGACAACTGTAAAGCTCTTGAATAATTCAGCTAATGATATTGAGATTTTGACATCATCCCGCCTGTGTAGTTTCATTCCTGCTTCCCTTCTCTATTGCGCCGTTTGTTACTTTGTATAACTAATAAAAGGTTAGAGTTCTTGAGAATGAAGTCTAATATAGGACTCTAAAATATTAAGTCTAATATTTTTTGGATCCCTAGTACTTTATTCATTAAGTTCTGTTGTAATAGAACTCAGAGCGCAGTATCGGATAGAAAAAGAAAGAAGGAGGAAAAAAAACTAATATTAGTAGAAGCTTATATAGCTGTAACATCTATCCATTTGTAACATACTGCGTCTTAAAAATTTTGATCTATCTTATAAATGTGCTTTTTTTTCACTTAACAAATACTGTATCAATTTAACATTACAATATAAGAACCGAAGCATGAAGCATTTTTTATACAATGAAAAATGAGTTGTTTCAGATAGAAATAAGTAGCATAATAAAATGTGCTGTTATATGTAGGATAGTGAAAAGAATGTAATATTTAAGTTGGAGAGATTTTCTATATTATAAGAGTTGTTTATATTATAATTTTTTAACGTTTAGCAAAGACAGCCCTTTAAAAACATATATTGGTCATGATTTAAAACAAGTTTTTCATAATAACATCTTAAGCTACTTTTTTTTCACCTATTGAAAAATTACTTTTCTAACTAACTTTTAAAAGTGTATTATAACTCTAAATGAATTTTTAAAAAGATCTATTATAAATATATACATTACTGATTTATTACAATAACAAACGGTTATAGATTTTAGTTATTTCTACTTCGAAACTGTAAATGTTTCAATTGCTGCAGTTTTGCTTATCAGTGAAGCGTGTTCCGAAATGTGTTCAAGAAAAAAAAAAAAGGAGGTATAAAAACAACACTAAAATTTTCGAAGCACAGTGCACTGTTTACAGAAAACATCACTGTGAAAAGTAAGGCTAGACTTACCTGCTCTTCGTCTCCGGGAGCTGCATGTTGTTCGCTCGAGCCAGTTCTCTTCGAGTAGTGTTCCCCTGGCCTGCTTTCTGCGATGGAGGAATGCAAACAGGAAGAGTGAAACTCGTTTTCTTCGCCTTTCAATTTCCGCCAGGGATTCGGAAGGGCACAGAAACAAATGACCACGGTCCTAATTCGTCCATCTTGTTCTATCGATATATCCGTGATTTTGTGTTTACCATGCGAATGCTTCATACGCTGTTGCGGAGTTTACAAACTGCTCGAAAGTACTTGTTGTGACCTTTCCCATAACTGGGTGTCATCGTCGTGGTTTTGAAATCCAATTCTGCGGAATACTGCCGTATGAAAATGTATTGGGACCGCTGCAGACTCCGAGTCGTAACAGCTCGGTGAAAAGTGTTTTTCCAGAACCCACTCGATTGATGAGAAACACTCTGAAGCCCATGTTGACGAGTGAAGGCTGGCCAACAAAGTAATATAAAGAGAAAAAAAAGAAAATACTTTGTAGCGTGACGTTTAAACGTGGGGAAGGAGATAGAAGGAATAAGATAATGTATGAGTTCTGGTCTCTTTTGACAGAGGTTCGTCTACCCTTGTTCATTTGTTCATCGCGTAGCTCTGATGCGATATAAATTCCACAAATTGAGAAAGAAAGACATGGCCTGGCATCTTGAATAAAGTGATTTTTCTACACGTAAAATTCAAATGGACCTCATTTTGGCGTGGTTGATAAGTTAAGAGAATGGAATACCAAATTTAAGTACCATTCACATTGTACGGACTTATTTCAGAATGACGCTGAATAAAACTTAATCGAATGTGACAGCATCTAATAAATGAAAATGATATCCCACTCCTGAATTCGTTATTTTCATTGATCTCGTGTTTTTGAACCATGCAGAGTAAATTTAATTTCTAAAAAAATAATCGATGCAATTGAACAATCATACCTCTTTTAATATTTTGATCACTTTTCTTACAATAATGAAGTAATGATTAAGTGAAAAACCATTTAAGAATATTTTAAAAATCTCTTTATTCCAATTATGTGATAAATAATTCCATTGTCCTGCTGCAATCGAGCTTCCTCTTCCTATTATGATAGAATTATTTATATTCTAATGTAAGCGCATAGCTTTAGGATATGAGTAACTAAAACAATATTTTCATTTCAAAATTTACAGTACTTTTTATGTTTACTTGAATGATCTTATTCATTCATACACACACACACTTGATTCATGTATTGCTGCCAAAACATCAAATCCATCTTTGGTATCTGAAATTTGAGATGAATCAATGTAATTTGCTGGGAAACGGAAAATATATTGTCTGGGATATTACGAGCCTGGTTCTCCTTGCAAACCAAAGAGGAAATCCCTAAACAATTCCTTGGGATCGGCGAGCTACGAACTGCAGGTATTAATGGTGTGTAAACAAAAAAAAATTTCAAAATATATCTTATTCTTTTACCTAAACATCCTGATATGTGAGGCAAGTATTGGAATATCTTCATCTGATATTGATACCACAAACTGATTTTGAGTTTGTATAAAATGAGCACTATCTCAAGGTACTTATTGAAACACATCCCTCAAAAAATTTATCCCGAGGATTAAACTTGACTTCCAAGTCACCTAAAAATTTATTTTTATGCTTTTTCTATGTATACTTTTTGACGTACAATCAAAAACACTTGAACTGTCCTTGCTGTTCTATTAAGGGCACAGGTCTTTGCATTTTCGAGTGTCTGCTTGCAACAAAAATTTACCAGGCGATATACTAACAAACAAAAAACTAATCTGACCGACTTGTATATCACGTGATAAAAATTTCCTTATCGTATCTTCAGCAGTCTGTTTTAATAGCAAATAATTTGTCCTCTAAGAACTGATAAGGTTAGAATTTAATTTTTCATACTTTTTTTAAAAAAAACTTTTGATCTGATTTTTAGTATGGCCATCGTAGTTTGTAATTCATTCATTTACTTCGTTACGCGGCCCTCCTGTTATTCCCCCCTTGCTGCAATCCGTACTTTCGGTAAGTTGCGTAAAATATCTTCCTTCCATTAATTTTCAAATTAAGCCCCCCCCCTTTTTTTTTTTATCTTTCTGACTTTGTATGTACTATTTCTTGAGAAAACGGCTGGATCATTCTGAATGTTTGTAATGATTGCGGTAGTAATTTGCTGTTAGTGTTGTAGTAGCGTTGTTATGTGTGTGTGTGTTTTTTTTGTTTGTTTGTTTGTTTGTTTTGGTTTAATAATTTCAATTTCAAATGTTTGTTTTAATTTAAAAATCCTTTTTTATTGCAGCCTAGATCCTGGCTCTCCCAATATGACACACTGCCTTCTGCATCAGAAACTTCAGGTAATTTGGATTTATAAAAGTTAAATGATTAACTGAAAAGTAAAAATTAATGCGAATAAAATATCATTACATTCCGTCCTATGTAATGTGATTTTCTCTTAGTTCAATTTTTTTTTTTTTTGTCCCGACGCAATTTTTCATCAGCTGACTTGTAAAAACATGTCAAAAATGTACTTTTTCATTTCATATTGAAACACAGCTATACAATTTCAATGTCATTTTAAATTCTTTCAGACAAACTACAGATAAAATTTACAACCATTCTTTCACTAAGAACAACTGATGCAAAAATGTTTTTAAAGTAATTATTTGAAATACTATATTTCTTGTTGTTTCAATGCGAGGAGTGTTGAGGCATAGCCATTAAAATGAAAGCAAGTTTCTTAAAATCAAATTCCTTGTTTTTCCAATTACTTGTTTTAATTTTTCAGTGTATAGTGAAAACAATATTAAATCAAAATTTTAGATGATTAATCAATTTCAAATGATTATTGTGACAATTTCTGTCAATTAAATCAAGAAAAGCAAAACCTGTACCAAAATTAGGGTTTCTGATTTCCCGGGTTTTTCTATTCCCGGGAATGTCCGGGAAATCCCGGGAATGTAATTGTCGTTCCCGGGAATACATCAAAATTTCAAAAAATTTAAAAACAAGTTATTTTTAAATAAAATCAATTATAATTATATGAAATAAAAATACATATAAATTTAAAAATCAATGTTTATTTACATAATGAGCTAAAAAATATGTAATAAATTGATTATTCATTCTTAAAATAGGATTTCAGAAAGCATTAGCAATTTATACTTTTATCACTCATCCTTGTTCTAAGCATTGTGACGAACAATCCGGCAGCAGAAAATGCTCTCTCGGCTTCAACTGACGTTGGAGGAATTGTTTTTAAGGCCTCACATAGTTTTATAATGTTTGGTGATGAATTTTCAGTCGAGTCGAACAACTGCATCTCTTGTTTCATGATTTTGTTGAGATTAGTACTATTTTGGTTGAACAATATAAAACTTTTCTTTTAGAGTAAATTGCTTTCTCTAATTTTTCGTCCAACGTCATAGGTTTTTTTCTTTCAAAATCTCCATGCTCTCTTCTTCTGAGTGCGAAGATTTGGATATTGAGTCCTCTTCTTCGCAGAATAGCCTTGTCCCTATCAATTGGGCTTGTCTAACCAAACAATTTTTACGAGGCAATCGCGAAATATCTACTGTAACTGCAGCTGCTTCGTATTTTTTCCCAATATTCGGGTATAGCATTAATCCTATTAAATTAACGTTGCGTTTCTCATTAATTCTTTGCATTAGAGAATATTTCATATTTTTCGCAAATTCTGAATTTTGTTCGTTCAATTCTCCAATAACGAAAGAAATTACACTTTCTGCAGTTAGCAAAGTTGCATTTCGACTGCATAATTTTCCTAAGCCAATTTTTACTGGCTTTAAGCCAGCTACAATTGTAGTCACAGTTTCAAATTATACATTGGTCATCATTTGTTCTTTAATGTCAATTAATGCTTTTAAAATTGCTGACTTTATTTCTAAAAATATTTCAAGCATTGCCAACAAACTATTCCAGCGTGTTTTAGTTTCCAAACAAACCATATTTTCACAGCTAAACGCTTCTTTAACATCTTCTTCATCAACTTCTTCGTTCCTGGGATTTCCCGGGAATAGAAAAAGTACAGAAATCTTATGATTTCCCGGGTTCCCGGGAAAGAAACCCTAACCAAAACCTATTTGGCTAGAATGGGGGAGGAGACCTCTTGTTACGTATTGCAACGTATAAGTGTTCTAATGTATTATCTGTTGTTAGGTTAATGAGTTATATATCAGTTGACCATTTGATAGATGATAGAACAAATTTAATAACAATTAAAGGAACAAAAAATCATATTTCCTCTATTATTATAACACTCAAAAACTTTTTTAAATGTAATTTGGTAATACTAATAGGCTATGCCCCTTTCTCTTTTGTATCTAAAAATGGACGTTATTACATAACTTTTCATCTTATAATATTGAAAATTAAATTGTGACGCTTGATTTCATAAGTGTGTGTGTGTGGGGGGGGGGATTCGTTTGAAAATTTTTCTTGAAATACACCGTATTGATTAGGAGTTGGAACACAGATGTGTATTTTAAAAATACTTAAGGACAGCCTAATACTTTGGTCATGGGTACTAATATATTAGTTCTGGATCAAAGGTCACTGACAGACCAAAATTGAATAGTTAGCGAAAACTGCGGAATCATTCTGCTCTCGAAAGACAGAACATCGCTTCATTAAAACATCCAGCAAATTATTTATGCTTATCTCACAATACAAAACTACCAATCATCCACCGAAAATTTTGTAAATGGTTCAACGACAGCTGTTTTGTGTTTGTTATCGTAGTTAATTCCTAAATTTTATTTATTTCTTTATTTTTGTTATTACTTATCAATTATTCAAAACAATTAGGGAGTAAAGGTGTTCAAATAAGTGACTTTTCGAATAATTGAAACTGCATCATTGGAGCAATATGAAACACAAAACTGGTCTTATACGAGGTGTGGATATTAAATAACGAGACTGAAGCTGCTAAGAAGTACGCATACGCAAGACGCCAGCAACCGACAACTGTGCAGTTGTAGGTCGCCGGCAGTAAAGTCTTCTCTTTCGAATGCAGTTCCTCTCGCTTCTGTAAACAAACCCGTATAGCCGTAGCCTTCGTTCGCAGCAGAGTTATTTTTCTGTTTCGCCGGAAAAATTATAAGTGTAATAACAGAGCAACGAATTGTTGTGAAACTTCATATGAAACTTGGATAAACCTCTACTGAAACTTATAATTTATTGAAAGAAGTGTATGACAATGAATGTATATCGCGTGCACGTCTTTTTGAGTGGTTTAAGCGTTTTCAAGATGGCCAAGAAGAGGTGTTGAAGATTACTCACTCCTTGATCGTCCTCCCACGTCAAAAAACGGATGACAATTCTGAATAAATCAGTAATCTGGTTCGACCTGACCGTTGGTTAAGTATTTGTGTGATTGCTGAGACTGTAAGAATTGACAAAGAATCCGTACAGTAAACTTTACATTACAATTTTAACATATGAAAAATGTGTGCGAAAAATTCTCACGTTCGAACAACAAGAAGCTCGCAAAAATGTTAGTATTGACACTTTGAATGCCATTGAAAATGACCCATACTTATTTGAAGGGATAATAACGTGTGACGAATCAGGGCTTTTTACTTATGATCCTGAAACAAAGCACCAATCAATCACTAGAAGAGCCCGTCTTCACCGAGAATCGAAAAAGCTCGAATGAGCAAATCAAAATTCAAAGCAATGCTAATTATTTTTTCGATATTCTTGGGATTGTGTACCTTCACTGGGTTCCAGAAGGTCAAACTATTAATCAATATTACTGCCTTCACATTCTTGCTGAACTCCTTGAAAGAATTAGGAAACAACTACTCAAATTGTGGAAGGACAAGTCATTTCGTATTGTTTGTCAAGAGCTTTCTAGCCAAGTACAGCATCCCAGTGTTAGACCATCCGCCATATTCCCCGGATCTTGAGCCATGCGACTTCTGTTTCCTAAGGTGGAATCTACATTAAAAGGAATAAGATTTGTGTCCGTTGAAGCTGTGAACGAGAAAGTTAAACGCTTCCTGAAGGAGCTGACAAAAGACTTTGTTTAGAACAATAGAAGATTCGCAAGGAGAGTTGTAAGGATAGAAAAGGGGTGTATATTGAAGATGATTATAAGTATATATGTATGATATCAAAATAAAATGTTTTACAGCATCAGTCTCGTTATTTAATAGCAATACCTTGTATTTTATGTCACACATCTTACAAATAATACTTATAACTGACTAGCCTATTTTGATGAATTCAACTTAACGTTTAATTCGCGTTGGGAATGGCAGCACGATCTGTTTCAAACGGTGGCTCACACGCCACTGGCAACCACAATGACGCGAGGTTAGTCATGTCAATGTCAGTAAGGAGAATGAAAGCACTGGTGGAATTTCTAAATGAGTGCCAATTTGAATTTGCTGACTGGGACTCTTTGAGCTAATCGACACTGTGCTGTGATGCTGGGGACCCCTTTCAATTATTGCTATTGATGGATATCGTTAGTTTTTATCAATAATAGATAATGGTTGTAGTAAAATAACCTTTTACCCTATCAAAAACAAAACTGAGGTTTTTAGATGCTTCAAAGTTATCATAAAACGGCCGAACGATTTTTAGTGGAAATATCTTTTTGCTTTGATTTCATCTGCATATTGTTTTTTATAAAGAAGAAATATATAATTCATGTAAATTATTATCATTAACTTTGTACAATTAATTGTATTTAAAATAATCTCATTTGAAAGAGGTGGGTCATTATTAGGGAAACTGCATTTTTTGCCCTTAATGCTGTTTTTTTTTTTTTTTTTTCCCATCTCATAAAATCTATTTATCATATGTGAAAACCCGAATATCAGGATGTAAACAGATTTCGAGTGTTGCTTCACTTTACTTTAAATCGATGTAATGACGCCACTTAACATTTTTTTTTTTTTTTTGTTAGAAATATAAGAACGGCATATTTCATGCAATATATCGAAGATGTATGCAAATGATGTGTTAATTATATTATTAATTAGCAAACCGTTAGTGTTATGTAAGTTTTTGTAGGTATGCATACGCTACATGTAAAAGCTAATTATTGGGATTTCAGGCTGATTATGTAATTGGTCTTTTTTTAAAAAAATTTAAATAAATGTAAATAAATACTCGAATTTTAGATCACCTCATCATGTTTATTGCGTTTATTGACTGTGCCTTTTGCTAATGCAGTATTAGGTTTGTGCATTTATATTATGACTATCAAAATACCATAATATTATCCAAACAGAACTTAAATTTAAAGTTTTTTTTTTTTTTTTTTTTGCAAAATAATGTAAGTATATAAAAAAATTTTACAGCATAAGAGAAACTTAAGCCACGAGTTCTCGTGCAACTATTTTTCATCGATGCTTGTTGTAATAGCAAATTTGTCTGATAGCATTCTTTATTTAATTCTGTTTTCTAATGTTATTTCATACAAAGTGTTTTTTAAATTACTTAAATCTTCCTTTTGTTGGAAACGGTAGATGCTGAACTGCTGCATCCAGCGTAAGAAGAGTCGGGAGTGGCGGGCAGCTGAGACCGAGGCCCAACAGGAGATCAGTGAGAGCGAGGACGAGGAATTCTACGAGTGTCCAGAGACCTCATCGCTATCATCTTACGACGGACGAATCAATCGTGAGCCATTTTCTCACCATACTTTAAAATACGAACTCTTTAAATTAAAAAAAAAAAAGGACATATGTAACTGGTAGAAAAAATTTCAAGTATGCAGTTTTGATCATTACTTCTTTCTTGAGGTCTGATTTACTAATTCATAGATTTCAATTCTTACACCAGATATTTTTTTTTAGTGTTCCTCGTGTCTTGATTAATATGCGTAATATATATTACCGTATCGCCTTATGGTCAGGCTTTTGTAACTTTCGAGATATCTAATTTAAATGTTCTATTTTTTAAAGTGGCTTGTGGCTCAAATTTTCCTTTCACATTTTTCTACTCACATTTATTGGTCCTAGTCGTGAGCTCGGGGCCGGATACTTTTTGTTTAGTCGTGGGCACGTTAAATATTATCTATGTTTCAAATCCTCCCAGTGGCGAGCTGTGGAAGCGTGAAGGGATGGGGGTACCACTCGAATGTTGTCCTCGTCGGCTCACCGTGATTCAGAATCACGCGGTCCGCTGCCAATTGCCTTCATGTTGCTTCTTAATGAGACGTCACTAAAATAAAGCAAATTTATTCTTACTTTAAAGTTTCTATTTATATTATATTCTTCGTATCTAAAGTTTTCTTTTCTTTTTTTTTTCAAAGATTGATTTAGAAGTAATATAAATTGAAACTTATTGTAAAATTTTTATATTGATATTTTGTAAACATGACCAATTCTGATTTTACACCCGCCTTTTTTTTTTTTTTTTTTTTTTTTTTTGCCTGCTCAATTTAGATGAAACACGAATTTAAGAAATAAATTTATTTTCCGTTTTACTGCATGAATTTACATATTTAACACACTTACTAGTAAACATTTATACACCGCACTTTTCAACACTTATATGTCGCTTTAAATTAAACCATTTCCTTTTCTTTCCCATTAATCTTTGTTGATTTTATAGTTTGGCATATTTTTCTTTACAGAATTCCCAAAATTACAACTTCAGTTCATAAAGATTTGATTTTTTTTCCCCAAATTTTTGTATTTTCAGTTAGATGTGAATAAAGATTTGAGTGTTTCATGCATATTGTTACAAAAACTCCATATTGGGGGTGTAAGGAGAAATCAGTCTAGCAGGGAGGACAATAGCAAATGACACTATATTCATAAATATTCAGGACAGGACGAAACACAGGTAGTAAAACTTAGACAGATTAGTGACACAACTGGAACAAATACAGCACTTGTACAGATCAGCAACACAAACGCATATAAAACAGTGCTCATTGTAACAGTCACAGCACTTTCAATAAAGGCAGCTCACCAGCTTATTAGTTCGCAATGTGACAAATCTCCTCAAGGATACTTTGCACTTAAAGGAACACTCTGAACACAAGACTACTTCATCTTAGAATCTCGACATATTTGTTGCTTTTGTTGTGTTTTCGTTGTGCCAGGTGAGACTTCATTGAGAAATTCGGGAAGGATCAATAACTTTTCTCTTAGTCGAGATATTTATAAGATTCCAGCTTTTTTGTGAACCTTCATTTTATCGTCAGGTTTCTCTACTAGTCGCCTAGGTTGGGTTGTTGTTGTTTAAGCTTTCCTTAATGACCAACAAAATATCTATAAATCTTTTTTTTTTTTAAAGAGTAACATTGTAGTGAAGCGTCATTGCTGATTTGTAACAATATATAGATGTATTAATTTTGCCAAAAGTCAGTAAATATTGAATTATATCAATGGTTAGATATCAGCATTTTTCATTTTATTATAAGCATTTTTATAACTTGTACAATCTTTATAAAATGAAAGGCAATTCACAAAATTTATAAGAATCTTGCTCAAATTTTTGTTTATTACATTTTTTGGCTGGATTTAAAGCTAACTAAAACCATGCTTCTCTTCCCCATTGATACAATTTATTTTTCGCAAATATATATAGTGTGTAAAGATAGTATATGTATATTTTATGCTGATCCATCATACAGTTTTTTTTTTAATCTTGGCATCATATTTTCACTTTTATTTTGTAGTACTCTGCTATAATCTGTGCAGATTTGCTTATTCATTTGCTATCTACAGGAAAACGTACCCCTGAGGGCCGCCTGATGCAACTGGGTGACATAAGACTATTGTACCATGAAGATGAGCCTCTTTACATTCCTATCACTCAGGTTTACATCACATGTTTTGTCTGTTTTTCAATAATATACTGCATTTCATTCATTTAGAAATGATTTTTCATCTTATTATAATTTTTTTATTCTTATTTTGAGACAGAATTCAATTATTTTTCGTAATAAAAAAAAACCTGTTTAAAACTCATTTTTAATTTTATAAATATATATATATTCATTATAATTTTAGCTCATAACAGTTTATAGTTATTATTACTTAATTATTTATTTATTTAAATTAAATTAAGCCTCTTGTAATCTTGTTTAAGCCAAAATTCTTATTTATTCATTCATACTTTTGATATGACTCTCTCACATTACTATTTAATTTCAATATATTCAATTACAACAACCAAATTTTAAGAAAAGAAATGCCATACCATTGGATGATTTTAAAAACATTATTTTAGTTAGAAAATTCAGTGAAAATATAAAATTAACTTATGAATCTGAAAGAAGATCAGAGTAATGGAGGTGGCTTTTCTTACATTGCTTTGTCTTCCTTTGTTAGTCATCATCCTCACATCCCCTTGGGACTTTGTTATTTTCATCATGAAAATTTGTGAAAAGAGTTTGAGGACCATGACCGTGAAACTTTAAATAGGAGGTGGATGGTCCCACTTGATCATCACTCTTTTACAAGATGCAACATTTCGCAATTATAGGGATGATTAACAAATTACAAGGGGTAAGGGGTCCATCCCATCACTATCAATTACCAAAATAAAAATTTATCTGCGCTAATAAATATTATTTTTGTGTTTAAAGTAGCACCTGAGTTGCTTGGTACCAATTGTAAAACAGATTTTTTCTTTTTACTTCTGTGTTGTTAATGCAGCTTTATTGTATTCTAGGAACCTGCTCCATTGACAGAGGATCTACTGGAGGCTCAAGCAGATGTTCTGGTGCAGTTGGGAACCCATGCTGAGGGAGCTGCTCTCAGAGCACGCATGCAGAGTGCTTCACTCACCTCAGACATGGAAGCCTTCAAGGCATGTCTCTCTCTTTTCAATAACATATATTAAAATAAAATTTATAATTTATATCTAAAGTAATATCTTGAATTAAAAATCTACAAGTGACATGTCATGCAGGTATGGTTATTTAATTTGAAGTCCAAGACAGTGCAAGGAAAATAAAACTTGTAAAAACTGTGATATTAATATTTGATTTTTTAATGTTTACTGTTACAAAAATCTAAAATTTTATTAAAATGTACAACAATGCAGAATATGATGTTACATTTAGAATCAGAATGCTATTTTTGACAATCTGTGATTTAATTTCCTTTTTTAAAATGATATTCCTTCATTAAATGAAATAACTGAGTATTTGTAAGTAACAGTTTTAAAATTCTTGAGTGCATTCCATCATATATTTGTTATATATGTATTGTACTACATGTAGTTACTGATACTACTTGAAGTGATTGACTATAAAGAAATTAAATTTTCAACATAAAAGGTGATCAGTAGAAATTTTAAAAAACAATGTTAATGACAAAATATAAAGAATCTTTTTTAAATTTTGAGTATTTTAATTATCATATTGTTTAATAGTAATAAAATCATAACTGTTATACATTAAGTTAAATAACTTTGCTAAATTTATGTTTCCAATATATGGTTATGAAATAATGAGTGTGATGTTTTATTTATTCACTTTAAAATTCCCTCCTCTTTTTTATCAGGCTGCCAATCCCAAAGCAGCACTGGAAGATTTTGTCCGCTGGTACTCACCCAGAGACCTCATTGAGGAACATAAAGTTGATGATGAAACAGGAAAGACTGTGGTCGCATGTAAATATTCTTTATGTGGACTTTCTTTCAAATATTAAATTTTGAATCTCATTAAAAATTGTTTTGTTACATTCAATGATGACTTTGATAAGCTTTGTTAAAATACATGTTGATATATTGTGAGTAATATTTTATGGGACAATAGCTTAATTATGTACAAAAGAATTATACTCTTTTGTGGAATTTAATTTAAAACTAAGGACAGGAAAAAAATTTGAGAACTGGTCATTCAAAATTTACTTTCAAATTCAGAATGAATATATACAAATATGTTTGGTGTATCTTAATGTTGTTTATGGTATCATGATCAGTCACATGACTTCTGATGCAGAAGCAAAGTGTCTGCATAATTTTTTTTAATTCTAGGAGTATTATTATACATCCTTTGTTTTATATTTCTAAAAGTAAATAGTGTATGCTTTTCTTTTCAAAAAGAAAAGAAAATTGCTTTAAAAATATACTATGGGGTAATTATTTTCATGTTGAAATTCTTTTAAAAAACTTCTAAAACTGATAAAACAAGTTGCAAAAAACAAACAAATATTATTGAAAAGGATGATTTTCCAAATTTTAAGTGTGAATAAAAATTTTCATCCATATATAGCAGCTGCATAAATAATTACTCATTAAAATTTTGAAGTATTTACCATATTCTACTATATGAATGAGATACCAATTCTAAATGTATTGTATAGTTCTTTATTCTAAATGTATTGTATTGTTGTGTTTTGTATGATTCTCTTCTCTAATTTTATCATTTATGGTAACATTTCTTTAGTAAGATCTTTTATCAAAATGTCTAAATGCTTTTTTTTTTGTACTGTGGTATTAACTAATCATAGTTTAAAGTACTTGCAAAAATCAATGACCAGAATATTTCATTTTGATAGACCACTTGAGTGCTCGCATGCTTCTTCCTGGAAACATGTGGCTGGAATCCTGGGAGAATGCCCGACCAGTTCCTGCACGCAGACAGAAGAGGCTTTTTGATGACACAAAAGAAGCTGAAAAGGTATTGTGCCAAAAATTATTCATTTGTTCAGTGTTCAATACTTGTGTTATTTTATACTAAATGAGTTCTATATATAGACAATGGCATACCTGGAAATTAATTTTGGGAGATTAGTTTAGAATTACCACAAGTAAAAATTAAAGAATATGCTATATCAATCTTACTTCTCATATTAAAATAATTCAAGGATCAATCTAATTTTTATCAAGTTATAGAAATTACAAAAATATAGATCAATTGAGAAAAATAATAAAGATACCATGAGAAAAAATTTCCTACTTACCAGAATCCGTGGATCCAATATTGAAAAATTGATAAAAAAAATCATTTAATAATTGGAAAAAATGGTCATAATTTAAGAATCAGTGAAAAAGGAGTGAGTATAATTAAATAGAAAATTCTGTAGATATTTGTTTTTACAGTTATTTTTATCTGTTGTTTCTGTAAAATATTTTAGACTTCATCTTCCATACAGATATATTTTTATGTATATATAATGAACAAAGTTGATTTAAAAGCATTTCAGGTGTACTTTTTCTTTTGTAGTTTTTTAAATATTTCATAGTTGAAAATGATATTTCAGCAGTACATGTTGTAGCAAGTATAGTGATTAATTTTTTTTTAAGTTTATAGATATTCAGGAAAATATCTACGTTGCACTCTTGTAAAGCTTCTATAACAGTTCAAAAACTATAGAATGTGTGATATCAATCTTATTTCACATTTTTAAAATTGTTCAAGGATTAATTTTATTTGTTACATAGTTTCTTCTTCCACAGATTTTACATTTATTTTTCGGTCAGAATACTTATACTACATTTTGACAAATCTGAAGAATATATTTCTTTCAATATTTCTAATTTATTTTGATCTGCAGATATGAGGTTATTCTCCCATATGTTTAAAATTTTCATTGAACTCATAACTTAGTGCTTTGTGTATCCTTCAGATGTAAAATTATATCACCCAAAAACTGATTGAAAATTGTTATTCTAAAATAAGGTTCAGGTGACTGTGTTAGAATATTAGGATGATGATTTTTTTTTATAGTCATGGATGAACAATTCTATAGTCCCATCTATTATTTGGTTTGAAATAGATTCCAGTTTCTAGAAAATAAAATTGAAAACCATCTTTGATTGAATGCTAATAAATTCAAGTTCTTTTATAAAATTGTTTTCTATCATTTATTTATCGTTCAGTTGAATTGCAGCAAAAGGTCCACTGCCTAAGACTGAAAAATCCTAGATAAGGGCAATGTAAGAGATAATATTTTTTCCATCAAAAACAAAGTAATGCCAAAACTGGAACTTAAGTAAATTTAAAAGAATGTAGTCCTGAAAGGATGAATCCTTATAATGCCAATTTCCAACTCAGAAATAATTTTTGCAATGTTTCTTTCCTGATAGAAGGCATATTTCTAATGTGCTATCCTGCAAAACATTATTTTGTTTAGAAGTATGCATAAATGAATAATATATCTCAATGCTTTCAATGCAATTATGAATATCTTTAATTTGGCCTGTGTCTGAAATATCCAAATTAAGAGAATGAGAAGTGTAAAGTACGTATAGTGCCAATGGGAATTTTTTGCTTATTTTGGCTTGTACATCGTTGAATGTTCCAGACATGGCAGCAGCAGCATTTTCTTGGCCTCTTATATATCTTAAGCCCAAATCTAATGATATTAAAGTTTTCCAAATTATATTTGCTAGATCTTCTCCATGGGTTGAAGTTACTGGCACAAACTATAAAAAAAATTTCAGCTAATAAAGATTTGTTGTCCTCACTTTCTACAAATCTTTACACATAAAGAGACTTGTTTTATCAAAGAAATATCTGTGGTTTCATCTATTATAATAGGAAAATAGCATGAATTTACTTTTTCAGTCAATTTTAACATTATTTCCTTATGAGTACATGATTTCATTGTGCATTTCAGGCCATACAAAGAATTATTAGCGGATAATTTTAAATGTTCTTTCAGTATTTTCATCTTGTGCATTAATTCGGAATTTAACCCTCCAAGCGTTTTGCACGCTTTTTTCTGTGCTGTTCGAGATATTCCAAAAGCTTTTTCGCCGGGTAATCCCGTGTGGCTGTGAACGTACCGAAAGCGGCAGAGCCGTTGTTTTTCACCATCACAAGATGTATTCAAGATCGTTTGCGCCGCGTTTTTCTGAAATTCCTTTCCCCCCTTTTAAAAGTTTTACATCTTGTTAGATAATTGGGGAGGGTTGTGGACACGCAATGAACTTTGACAGGAAATTTTATGGCTCACAAGGGAACCCCACTCTTGCCCTTAGGGTTAAGACATTTTCCATTGAGACATTCGTTCAAGAGGGGAAGGGGAAGATTTCCTTTCAAGTGTATTTGTTGGTCAGCTTGAGTTGAGATTTTATTGGGTTTATGAAAGAAATGCGTCATTTGACCTAGCTTTCGAGATAAAATTTTTTATTTAAACCAATATAAAAATGCTTTAAAGTTCAATCACAAAATTAACTAGATTTTATTCCCATTTATTAATTAATATTCATTTCGAATTTTAACAAATTTAGATAGAATAGGAAACCTACTGTTTTATATTGCTGGACAAATTACTTTTTGTATGTTTTCTTTGATTGCTAAAAACTCACCTTTTATTTTTCCTCATATTAAAATTATCAGATAGAATTAAGTTTTTATATTATATCTATAAATCTCGAAAAACATCGCTAAATATATATCTATAAAATGTTTGTTTAAATACAGAGAATGTATGAAAACAATAAATACATTCTTTGTTTCATTTGTGTTACTTTATTCACTACTTTCAGTTTTTAAAATAGCATTTGTTTCCTAATAAAGTGTCATAAATTTAAAAAAAAAAAACCGAACAAGTCAAAATCAGAAACGCTTTAAGATTTTCAATTATTACAAATAAATAATTTTTAAGCTTCTGTATTTCTTTACTTTTAAAAATCTCTAATGCATGAATAAAAATAATACCAAAAATTAAACTTTTTTTAAATCTATTAGTTTTTTTTTCATAACTTCAAAGCCAGGTATTCAGGACAGCTTACACACGATCCTCAGTTTTGTAATGTTAAGTTTCGAAATACATCCGAATTTTAAATAACTGAACTTCATCTTCCTTCAAAGAGAAGAAGAATGCGATTTCCCACTCAAATTCATATTTTTCAAACTTGATTTTTGAAAAATTAGTAATTAATAGCATCTGCACACATTTATATTTGTTCATACGTGTAAGTATCAACTGTACATTTGCACAGATACTTTTGATTACTAATTATTTGAAGATTCAAATTTAAAAAATATTCATATGTGTAAAATCTCTTATAATTTATCTTCTGTTAAAGGAAAATTGAAGTACATATTATAAAAATCCGGACATTTTTAGAAATCTTAACAATATATAACTAGGAATTTTACATAAGCTACCCTGAAAATCTGCTTTTCAAATTACGATAAAAATATTTGTGTATCTCATATACAAAATTAAAAATTATTAGTAACAAAAACTTAAAATTCTATAAATATTTAAAATATTAAATTCAAAATTTAATATATTTCATCTCTAGCATATTTTCATATATTCCGTAAGTAATGTGCAATGCAGTTGAAAACTGCACGTTATGAACCAAAATTAGCGGAAAAATTTGATGAATATAAAATAAAATTTTTACTTGGAAGCAAAACTGAGATACTACGACTTCGGTGTACAAAAGTTATGAGCATATCTGCAATAGTTTCTGAAATAATTATTTTAAAATTCAGTTCGAAATTAGTTTGTTATATTATACGTAATATTAAATAAAGCATCAACATAATAAAGTAATAGTTTGATGCATTCACAGATTATTAAAAATAGATATAAGTGACATTATTGCAAATGTTAAAAAATTTTTAATTTTAAATTCAATTATAATTTTAAATTGAACGGTACACTGTTATATATACACATTATTGTGTTTCACAAACAATTTTTTCTTAAATAACAAATTGTTCTGAAAGTAGGCATTAAGGTACTTTAAAGACATGTTGTTTAGTTTGAGCATTTAATATAAAATATTAATTTTTTTTTCTTATGTATCTCTGATATTTTTAACATTTGTAACAATTAAAATTATTGCTTGTATACGATTCTTTGCATTTCTTTGTAAATTGAATGAACACTTTGATTACAATTTTGTTTATTTGAGAACATATGAACTCTGATTTATTTTATTCATGAAATACAAGTTTGAATAAATTGACTTTTTTCGCATTTGTTTTAAAGTATATATATATATTATATTGAAATTTAAATTACCCCAAATTAAACCTGATTTGTTATAAACGAATTTTTGATCTAATAAACACATAGCTGTTTTTAGGTACAATTTGTAAAATGGACTAAGATTAGTAGATGAATATTATTTTTACATATTGTGAATATTTTGCACTGAACTTAGACATATATTTTAGTCCCTTTAAGGTTGGAGAAGCAAATCGTAAGCAATTTTGCATTCAGGTTGATATTGAATATAAAAAGCTCCTCGGCTATTCAAAAGTGAGGTGGTTTACTTTGAAACCAGCACACACACAGAGCACAAATAGAGTTCATTTTGAAATTATATGATCCGTTTCGATCAAGTTATTTAAATTTGGAAAAATACCATACATTTGGAAAAAAAAAACAAAAACATCACCCTTTCAATAGATCAAAACATACACTCTCTTTTCTCCACAGCCAGACATTATTTTTCTATAAAACTGCCCAAGAAATTAAACATCATAACATTTCAGCTACAGTTTATTTTATTCCAATATAGGAGATATAATGATAAATTCGTACCATTTAATACTAAAGAATAAACTAACAATTCTGTATGGTTATATTCCTGGGATTAAGGAAACATTTCTAAAATTTAAAATTGCTTACAAAATTTGTTATGAATTCTTTGAGGAAATGTCTGTCAACTTCACTGAACTAAAGTGTTTTAAGTGTACTGTTTTGAAAGACAAAATTAAAAGGGGAAAAATTTCTCTCGCTGCCAAATTTGTAATAACTGATACATAAGATGTAGAAATCGATGACAGTTTTTCGTTAAAAGATATAATACGAATATGTATTTAAAGTTTGAAAACACCAAAGAAACAGAAAGGTGAAAATTAAAATGGGGGATTGAAGATGGTTAGAAATATTTTCACATTTTGAACAATATGTACTCCATTAAAATTTAAAATTATTTATTGAATGTAAAATTTATTACCTTTGCACAAATGCGGATGTAGATGGGGTATTTTGCTTAGAGCAGAGGTATTCAACCTTTTGCACTTTGGGGAACCTTTTGAGCTTACTATTACCTTCAAGGAAACCCTTGATCAAACAGCAGAAAAAATAGGATAACAAAGCTCTTTATCCTAATCAAATTTACAAAATTATTATTGCATTTTTATTTTTCTTATTAGAAACGTCTTAGTAAGATTGATGAATGTTAAGGTAGCTAAAGTTTTGGTTTTCTAAAATATGGCCTACCAATAATAAACAAAAACAACATCAGCAGCAAATAGTGATTGATAGCAAATACTAATCATTAATTTTTTTCAAAACATGCAAACTATCTTGTATTTTCTTGGTCTTATATTCAACAATGAATATAGGGTGCTTTTTCTCGGTTAAAATCGTAATATTAAAATGTAAAAAAAAAGTTTTTAAAAATGACAGAAAAAAGAATTTTTCTATTGTTTGAAGCAAACAAATATTTTTCAACTATGAACCCACCAATTTTTTTCAAGCTATGTTTTTTATTCTTCATTTGTTGTAACGCTTTTATTGAAGCTCAATAGATCGGGCAAACATCTTCCAAGTTCTGATCTGCGAATAATCTGAACCCCATTCCTGCTTGCAGCCTGCCATACAAGATTTCCTTAAGGCAACGGAATCGCTTATCTAAGCATTGGATCTGAGTAATAAAAATGCCCAACCCAAGACGTTGTGTCGACCACCCGCGTCTCAAAGGGGGGGTGAGGAATAGGAGTCTCTTGCATTTTCGAAAAATTTGTGAATGGAAAGGGAAAACTTTTCGCGACCTTTAGCTGTGCCTAAGTAGACGGCTTTCGGTATAGCTTTACACAAGAAAGTAAAATGCTCAGAGGGTTAAGCAATTGACAGAAATTTACATTGTCATAATTATGTTCTATGCTTTCATCTTTTTCATTAATTTGACCATAATCGCTATGACTTATAAAAGGAAGTCCATTTAAGCTAAAGAAATGTACTGTTTTTAAAATAGTTCATTTTTTTTCTATTTCTTTTTTCTGTTAAACACTGGCAGTACTAATAATATATATTATGAATTGTTTATACTCTTGTAAAATGCTTCTTAAATGTCAGTAGTTAGCAAAAAAGGTGTGTGATATTTTTTTCTTGATGCTCATGGAGTTCTTCTGTTGATTTGCACTACAAACAAAAAGGTTGATTAACTTATAATCCCATGGTTGACCTTTTGATTTGTCTCCCATATCCTTTCAAAAACTATATAATATTTACAATAAATTCCATCTTCAATTTTAGAATAATTGAGCCAAAGGCCATGCTCATGCAAGTAAATTACGTTGCAGTTTCCTCGTCACTTTTTCATTATCAAATGAAGAACTTGGAAGCACAAATTTGGCTGTTAAGCATCCAAAATTTTCCAAAAACCTCAGTTTTTTCTTTGTCAGTTAGCTTATGATTGATGTAATTTGGTGTATCATATTTTTCAAATTGTTGTGTTGTTTTTACATCAATTTGGATAATTTCTGAAGAATGGTAAATTCTTGAGCTCTGTACTTGTATTTCTAATTCAGATATGTGATTTTCGATTTCTTTCTGTTGTCGTCAGTGTTATTTAATGTACACTTTCCTGCTTCTAATTGATGTTTGGTAATTTTTCATCAGAATTAAAATAATTTAAAAGCAACTACTGTGTCCTCTTATTCATTGTCAAATAGAAAAATTAAGAAAAAGATTCAAACAAATATGAAATTATGAACTCAACAATTTGAGCAAAAGAAAATAGATCGACCCTGATATTCTGACTACTGTTCATTTATGAAAGCCAAGACTGCCATTCGTGGATAATTCATTTCTACATAGAGACCTGTCCAAAGGTCTATTTTATGTTCTCATGGATATTTGTCTGAAAGAAAATAATGTCTTTTGTATGTCTTTTGCTAAACAAAACAGTTGGAAAGGGAGAAAACATCTCTAGGGATGCACCCCCTCTCTTCGGCTGCAAGCACTGACACATTTTCAAAGACAGCAAAAACTTTGATTCTTGTCTCAGGAATTGGCTTAGATGAAATCTTTTTTTCACTTCACAATGAAAAAAAAAAATTAAGCAGGAGATGAAGAAAAAAGGTTGTAATGTTTTAGAGCATGTATCTAGTATAATAAAAGAATTATCCTAAAATATTTCAATTTTGAGAAAACATCTTAGAGGGTGCATATGTCCCTTTGCACCCCATCTCTTGTTTCAACAAGATATAGTTGTGCAAAACACGTTGAACTAATAAAATTATTTATGAAAAAAAAAATTACTTATAAAAATAGTATATCTGTTCATATTTATGAAATTAAAATTATTATCATTGAATAAGTCACATCAATTTTGTGGTGCACTTAAATAGAAAGATGCTGAAATCTTATATTGTCTCAATAGAAGTTTTATCTTTGTTTCAAAATTATTTCTGTATAATAATTATCTTTGCATACATTTTATTTAAAATAAAATGTATGCAAATTTCAAACATATGAAAAAACAGAATTGTGCTGAAATTCAGAGGTGTATACATATATTTGTATGTATTTTAATTATGCAGGATTTTTATTTTAGGGTAAATAACTGATTACAGTTTTTTTCTCCCTTAATAAGTAGTTTCTCATTCCAATGAATTTTTGTGAAAAAGAAATATTTTTGCAGGTTCTTCATTTCCTTGCTTCTGCCAAAACGTCAGAAGTCGTGACGTATCTGATGCCCATGTTAATACACTCTGCCATCTTGCAACTGGCTGAAGAAGGTGTGTTCTTTTCTATTAGTTCTTTCTTTTTTTATGAAAAGATAAGTCTTGTTTATAGAAACTGAGGACAAGTATTGCAGAAATTTAACCTATCATATTGTCTCATTAAAAAATATTTTCTTTAAGAACTGTTCTTTATAAATTAAGTATTAAGTATGCAAATATCTTAATGTAGAAGAGTCAATTTCAATTCTTCCAGTGAATTTTCGTTTCGTTTTGCTATCTTAATAAAACAAATGTCCACCAAAGCATGATTTCGCTTTACCTTTTCCTGATTTAAAAAATTCCACTGACATGATGCGTTTACAAATTGAAAGGATGAAAAACAAACTCCCAATTACAAAAAGTTATAATGATTGAAGTTTATAACCCTAGAAAGATCTTCGTAATAGGCTAGTTAAATCTGAGCCAGAGTATAAATATTCCATTGCCTGGCTATAAATATACTAGCGATCAGTTGTAGGCTATAAAGTGCTACTCAAAAAATTGCTGGTTATAAATTTTCCCGACCCCAATAGCTTTACTGCTGATACTTATATAGAGTTATACTTAATTGTTTTGTTTCTTTTCTGTTAATTAAGGGTAGTGAGAGATTTTAAATTTTTTTTTTTTTTTTTGGTGCATCAAGTAAATTTCATTATTATCAGTTTGCAAAATTTCATTTGAAATGTAAACACAATGATATCTAAGGATCCAAACACTCCAGAACTGAAACAACTTGAAAGGTAAACTATAAATTTGATATCTCAGAATCCAAACCTGTTTTTGATTCAGAGTTCTTCCATGTTACTTATTAAGTTAAATACAGATTTTTATATATTTAATGTTAATCATTTAAATTTTAATTCAAGTGTAATTATTGTTAAAATCATTTTGAAAATAAATTGGCTACCAGAATGGATTAATCTTTTTATTATATTTATTATTTTAAAAAGGAAAAAATTGTCTCAAAATTTAAAGGATTTGAGTTCTGAAACAGATTAAGTATGGATCATTGTATTGTGTTTCTTAAACTTCTTTGTAACAAGATATTAACTTAAGATGAACTATTTCTCTCTCTCTCTCTCTCTCTCTCTCTCTCTCTGTATATGTGAGTTCACAAGTGATTTAACTGAAATGAAAATATGTTCTGTTTTTTAATAACTATTAATATTGATATCACAACTATTAATATTGAGATAAAAGGTAATTATTCACTTTCATTTGATTACCAGAATTTTATTTTAAAAAGTGGTTCAATTTTTGGATTTCAGAGGTATGTCCTCAGTCTCTGCCTTTAAAGTTGGAGGAAACAGCCATAAAAGCAGCTAAAGTCATGAGAAGTCCTGAACCCAAATATGAGGTGAGAAAGCAATAGCTTTTATGTGTATAAATAACCATGTTTCTTAATGAAAACTATTCAACATCTCTTTTAAAAATTTATGAATAATTATTTTTGATTTTTATTTAATTTTTCTGATTCATTCATTAATATTTTATTGAACTTCCTTTTCTTGTTAATTTATTGAATTATTTTTGAGACAAGTTTTCAAATAAGATACATCTCCTGCGCAGATGGTGTTGCGGTGCCTTTACCAAGCAGAAGTGCTTGTAGCACAAATGCACTCAGTGAGTAGTAAGTTTGGTCTTCTGAATGACTGGGAAGAGGAAGAGCAGCTGGAAGTGCGGAACTTTGTGTTAGATCTTCTGGACTGCTATGAGGTAGAGGTACCAGGAGCAGGAAAAGGAGCAGTGGGAAGAAGGATCAAGCATCTCTTTGCTGAGGCACAAAAGGTAAAGGTTTAATATTTATTTTACAGTTTTAATATTTCTGCTGAATCTTTTTTGTGATTTTTCAAAAATTATGTTGTGGGTGACATTGCATATTCATACTAAATATATTATCCATAATGATAGAATTAGCCATTCAAAATTTCTGAAATACTGCTTCTCTCCATGTGAGAAGTCTGATTTTCAAAAGAAAATTTATTACTTGTGTAACTGTCATTCATTCGAAACTTAATGGAAGTAATCTTTTACCTCTGTTATCACACAAGATACACTAAAGAAATTTCTGTATTTATTAAATACTCATTTTAAAAAATGGTATGAATGTTGAATAATCATATGAAAAAAATCATGTGAAAATCATTTTTATTCCTTCAACAAAATTTGTTTCCTTTTAGCATTTCACTTTTTTGTGTGCAAAATAGTACTGATAAATAAATTTTTTCCCCCTCCAGGCTTCTCACTTGATGCCAGAGGAGCAACCAGTGAAGACAACCACACCAACTGATTCTCCAAATCCTTCATTTGCTGAGTTCCCACCCCCATCTGGTAAAGAGTTTATCTTCCGCACCTCTTGTCCTCGGCCTCCTGGTACTCAGCCCTTTCCCCAGAGAATGTACTGTGTCATCACACGTGAAGAATTCAGAGTTGCTGGAGCTTTCAGTGAAGACTCCACATTTCTTTGAAATGAAATGGAAGCAAATTGAATATTGTTTCATATATAAATGAAATGTACATTTTTATAATAAATGCCTTTATGTTTTTTATATGTCTTTTAAAGGAAACTACTGCAGAATCTTTTGAAAAGTGGTTAATGTTTTCTTTTGATTCAAGTTATATAAAATATTTTTTGAAATTATGCCATGCTGTAATCATTTATAAAGTTGCTTTGAGATTAAAAGTAATTGCTAGCTTTTGGAATTGGAAAATAGCAAGATGAATATCGCTGAGCGCACTCAAAAATTATTTAATTTACGCATTTAAAATCTTTCTTATTCAAATATGAAGTTAAAGATGTGCCTAATGTTGCATACATCATTTGAATAATGACACTATGAAAGATGCAGCATGATAAAGATGTCTTCTTTAAATGTATGAAATAATAAAAACATGTAGAAATTTAATTGTTAATTTACTTTTGTGATATCTGAAAGTTTTTAACAATAAGACAGGGTTATCACAAATACATCTCTATATAGATGTATTTTTAATCTACATTGTTATATAAATGGGTATTATAAGTGTTAGTGGAATTATTCAGTTGAGAATGTAACTGAAAATATTTTCTGTTAACAAGAACTAAATTGAGTCCTGGTTCAAAGCGTCTTCAGTTTTTAAGATTTTTTTCTGTGGCTGTCAAAAAGTATAATCTAATATTTTAAAGGTTGAAAATAATATTGCTAATTAAATTATACTTTTTTATTAAAATAAAATTGAATTTTCATATAATTTACTCTGTGCATACTTCATTTGTACTTCAAAAAATTATCTGAGGTGTTTAATAGATGAATTGTTTTAACCCCTCAATGTGGGAATCAAATTAATTGTAATATTAGAAGCTGAATTTTGACTTCCTGGTGTTAAAGCTTGACAAAAATTTCAAAACAGCTTACTGTATCTATGCACAATTTCAATAGGTAGCATTAGTTTTATCAAAAAAAAAAAAAAAAAGCAGTTCCGAACTTGATTATAATTGTATTACTTTGCTGATTGTTTTTATAAAATAATCTAATATGCGACTCCTCACAGTTTTTCTGCTATTGCTTTTGCAACTAGTGATGGATTAAGAGGAAATGTGAAACATAAATCAATTTGTACCTAATTCTGAGAAAAAATTATCATCTTCCATGATAGAATTCGTTAAAAGTTCAGCAAGTTAAATAATATATCCAATAACATCATAAATCATCATTATCCTTCTGATCGATGCCTATTTTGTTCAGTTCCAATGAGAATTGTTTTTTCTTCTACAGTGGCCTTTATAAATGTTATATGTAATGGGACCATTTATTTTTCCTTCAAAACGGAACATCTTCTAATTTTTAGGTTATAGCATGCGTATTTGAGGAAACGCCATTGTACAAGGGAAAATGATTGTGATTTTTGGATAGCATTTCTTTAAGAACAACGATTTGCTTCCGTGTGTTTTATTCCCGCCTATCGGCAACTCATTCATACAAGACCCTTTCAAAGGGTGCGTTAGTGTCGTTCAGACTTAAAATAAATTCAATATTTATACAAAAGTTTGAATGATTAGTTATGTAAAAATGTTTGAACAATTTAATGTAACGACTTTTCGCCTTTCTCAGTGTTCTATCACTTTTTGCGGTGTAATGTAAATAAATGAATGTGCGCTCATCAAATACTTCTGTATCTTGATTACATTTAATAATTCCCATTGCTCTTAGAAATTCTTCCCTCATAGTTACTATTAGTTAGCTCACTGCTTGGTATTTTAGTTGAATTCGCCTGTGAAATATTTCCTGTTATTCACAAAATGGAGTCTACTGCTCTAAACATTCTTGCTTATTTTACATAACTCGACATGCCGTTATCGCATTTTTTTTCCGCTTCCTTTTTTTAAAAATTTATTACAATTGAAAACATTTTAAGGAAAAAAATTGTCTCTCTTCCTGAAAACTGGACGAATGGCCTCGTTATGTTAGCACACAATAGTACGCCTGTTGAGTATTGTGAGCTAACATAACTTCTGCACCAGCTATTTCGGATGCTAATACATAGATCATCTCGCAAGATCGACAAAGTTATATGAATTCATGAGTCTTCATTCAACAAATTGATGGCTGTGAATTCTCATTTGGCATGTCATGTAAAGCGAATCCTTTCACTTCCCTGAATAACCTCATAATTTTTTTCGATGTCTAAAAAACGACATACTGTGTCCATATTAAGATCTCCTACTTATTGCATAAGACACCAAAATAAATATATTGTTAAAAAGTAATTTAATGCATTCGTATGTCTTTCTTCATGAGCTGCAAATTAATTAGTTTTGTTGGCTCTCGTTTCTTCCCATCTATTTTAGGACACAATAATCGAATGGTCATGGTCGTGAACTTGCGGCGCTGTTTTCGTCGAGTCGAGGATTCCTGTTTTAATGCTGTTAAAGCCCAATGAGTTACTCGGCTGATGCACGTTAAATTTGATGGGGCTTTAAAATCCTCACGCTAGTTTTCAGAAAGAGTACCAGCTCTGGTGTCGTCTCTCGTTCTGCTTTTAAGTTCGACATCAATAAACATCACACCCATCTATTTTACAATATGTACAAAGAAACAGCTTGCTTTCATGTTGATTCTGTTATGCTATATATTTAGTTTGTCATACAATCAAACAATCTTATTACAAAATATTAAATGTTTTGCTAAAGAAAAAAGACATATCGAACGCATCCCTTGCAGCTTTTCACTCTGAAACAAAACTCATAAATGCACGAAACATCAACTTATAAATTTAAAATGTTGAAAATGCTTTCAGTTTTTTCCCATAAGACTTTTTCATTTCTTTCTTCTTACTGAAAAATATCTCGGTTAATATTGAAAACTTTTTCTATATGTTACACATTTTTAAAATTATTATATGTTCATAACTATATAATTTTGATTATAAATTATTTGGAGCTAATATAAAAATTTTATATGTGTTATTTTTAATTTACTCTATTTTCTTCCTACTTCATTATTCTGAAGATCACAAAGGAAATAAGTTAACATCCTAATTTATGAACAATCGCTTCTTTTGCAGGCTATTGGGATTTTTATTTTTAATCTTATGCTTTTTTAATTTGTTATTACTCATTTTAAATTGCATCAAAATAGGAAATTTATTTCCATAAAATAAAGTTACACTTTTTGCATAAAAAAAAACTAAGGTCCTGTAAAAATTTTAAAATGTATGTAAGCTTTATTATTATTTTTTTTTTTTTTTTTTTCCTATGTTTAGAAAAGAATAATTTGAAAGCAGTTAAAAATTCCTTCAAATTTTGTTTCAAGGACGGTGCCATCTTTCGTATTAATGCTTGTTCAGAATCTTTCGGGCTTTCTCAGACGCAGGAAAAAATGTCATAAATATTGTTCTCATGGGAGTTTGTAGATCTTGAGTTAAACACAGATATCTAAAACTATCAAATTTGTATCCCTGGGGGACTGGTCTTTCTTAGAAGTCTAGTCTTGGATAAATGCCATTAACCCTTAAAATGATTTTTTTTTTTTTTAAACGGATAAATGAAATTAAAAACTGTTTCGTTTCCTTAAGGCATTATTCGATGTAAATATGTATTTTCATCGAAATCTCACCGAATAAATTATTGTTAATTTTCGTATTAACTATAACGAGCTATTGTGCGTTTTTTCCTTCAAATAACCTTTTAGGCAACTTCATAACGTTATTTAATTTGAGAACCTCGCCTTGTGATTACACCATGACTTGTATGAATCAGCATTGTAATGTTTATTTGTATTCGAGGGTCATTCAATCAGTACTTGTGTTTGAAGACAGACCATTAAGGTTAATTGTTGTTACCATAGGTTGTCATCATCTGTTAAATAGAACCGAATCAAATTTGACATTGATTTATAAGTTAGTTTTGAATTGGTAGTGATTTACTGCCAAATCAAAATATAATTGCTGCCGCTTCGAGTTGTCGACGCCGTTTTGCGTCGAGACATAGATTTATCATTTTACTTCGGAAACCAAGCAACACGGGCGTTTTCCTTTACTTTTCTTTCGCTAATTTTAATTATTCTATCTTTTTTCGTCGGTATATTTAAAAACTAAAAGAACGATAAATCTATGTGCTAATCTAATTATTTACCTGACGTAGTACAAAAGTAATAAAATTTTCTGATTATTAAATTTGTTGTTTTGGCATTTATTCCTCATTCCTAAAGGGTTTTTCATGGATTTTCTTTGACTCACATTGTAACTTCGTCATTAAAAGCTTTTTTTCTCGCATTTTAAAGCATTCAATTAAGCTGAAATTTTCTATACACCATTGTTTTGGATGACAATACGGTAATTTAACTATAATAAAAGTTAATTGATTAAAATTAATTATTTAAAAAATTGAGATTTACGCTACTTTTCTCGCCAAATCCGTCGTTTAATAATTTTATCTTTTGCTTTAATTTCAATGGACTTAATTCACAGAGTCACGTGATATATATCATAAACAAACCAGCGTGGTCTGTGTTAACATAGATTTTCGTAATTTGATAGTTGTATATATTTTATATCCCCTTTATTTCGATTAATATATTTAATATTATTATCTTTCTTACATTATTCAATTATTTATATTCGGCAGAAAATAATATGAGTATATTTTTGTGTATCTTTAGTCTTATTCTCGATCAATTGTGCTGTTAAAATATCGTTCGGTAAGCTAAGCCTACTTATACTTGTTTCCGGCGTTTATTGTTATACTTATGATTTAAGCTTTAAATTATTTTCTACTTTAAAGAGATATTTTTGAACTGTTAACGACCATTGAATTATTTTTACTTTTTTATTTTGACTAAGCTTATTTTTTGTATTTCAAATTATTTCATTTATAAATATTGTTATGTATCACCAGATTATCGGTTGATTCTAACATGTTAAAAATAAAGGCCCCGATATTTATTCAAGAACTGTAATTATTCTAAACCGTCTGAAAAATAAATGTGAATTGTTATACTGAAATCAAACTCTTTCTGAATTATTTTATCTTTCATGTAATAAAGACATTTTATTTATCAGGCTGATTCTGTTTAAAAGATGAAGCAATGTTAAATTGAAATTTGGATTAAATTATTTTCTCTTTTAATCAAGATGCATAATTAAGTTATAACAGTTATATAATGATTTAAACAAGTGTAATTTTGTAACTTGAATTATAATTTTTTAAAATTTGGGTAAATTCCTAGTTTACCGGAGTCACTTGGCAAAATTCCTGAAATCACGCCAAGATTGTGCTAAAAGTGGGTATTTCAAACCCGATGCTTCCGGAAGCAAAAAAATAGATGGCGTGGTCTGTGGAAGACAAATTTTGAAACAATATGGCGTTTTCACTTAAAGAAAGGATATACAAGTATTAAATTTTATTTTAAATATTTCTTTTCAGTATTTCATTCAAAAAACAAATACATCATAAAATAAAATTCCACTTCATGTGTGTACTTCCCAATACCGTATATTTAAACAAATGTTAAAAATGAGTACTAACATATTAAAACTCTACAAACTTTTCTCAAATATTATTAAATTAAATTTTACAGAAGAGCAATAAAAATACTTTTTTAAATATTAGAAAATCACTGTTAAATTAGGATGTTTTCATAATTATTACCAAATAAATTTGCAATCATTATTTCAACTCGTTGATAGAAGAATGATTCAATACTTTTATACTACAACAATCCAAAATTTCGATTTTTGCTTTTATTTAGGGTAAAAAATATATAAAACAAAGTTTTGTGATATTTCTCATACAATTATAAAGTAGTAAATTTAGTAAAATGCAAGTTACTACTTTAACTAGTGAAGTATAACACATTTCACAAGCACTGCAAAATAAACGAATATAAGACTTGTTTACATCGGCGAGTATCAAGTAATCACGTGATCGTGATGTCACATGAATTTAGTCCATTACATTTATCTTAAATATATTCAATTTAGCAACATAATTTATCGTTTGCTTTCATTTTAATTACATGTACCTTAATTAAGCTAAAAAAAATTTACATGTATTTATTTTAGATGATAAATTTAACAAACGTCAAATAATAATAAATTATTAAAACTAATTACTGAATAAATTATATTTGACTCAACGTTTCATTTTACTCTTAAAATTTAAGGTATAAAAAATGATGAAATTATATTGCTTTTTATGGAGAAATTGATCCTCAACCAGAAAAATTTAATATTTTATTTGTTACAATTAAACAGTTTGATTATTTTTTAACAAATCACTTCCGCAATATTTAGAGAAAGAATAAATTACAGATTCGGCTGCTCCAGATGTGCATGACACAACATTTAAACTCTGTCCTGATATCAAATTGCGCCTAACGAGGTTTATTTTCATAAACAGCGCCCCGGCCCATCGCAGATGTTTGCCGCCCCACACATTCACTTGTTGCTGCCCGTTAGGTTCCGCGGAGGAAGAGAATTGAAATCCAATCAGCATCGCATTGTTGGGGAACGAAGATCGTTAAACCTCTCCTTTTGTTGTTATTGTAGGTAGTGTTTGAAGTTTAACAAGTGCAATGTGATCATCGTTCTTCACGCAGCCGTGCCATAAACTCGGTCAGACTCGTAAACTAAACAGATGGATGAATATGTGGTATATTTTGTGTGTGTTATCGTTGTTTATAAAAAAAAATAGAAGATATTCTTTTTTTAACCACCCAAGGGACTATTGTTTTAGTTGGATCACTTTTCGCGTACCAGATCACTTTTCGTTTTTTTTATCGTTTGCTTTAATTTTAATATCGGAAAAGTTTACTATTGTCCATTTCTCGGTATTTTATCGATTAATTCTTATATTTAATTGGGTTATTTAAAAATAATTATTAAAAAGAAGTGCACCTTGGATGGCTAAATCTGTCCTTCGCAAAACTTTGCATAGAACTTTTTCATTTTTTTTTTTTTTTTACTTTAATTTATTTAAAAAAAAAAATTTTTTTTTTTAATTTAAAACAATTTCTGATCCAAAAACAAGGAAAGAAGTACTTCTGGTTTTTCTTACTCCTTCCTCTTTAACGAAACTTATTTTCCCTCGACATCGTTTCAGATCAGGTCTGAACAACACTATAACAGGTCAATTGAACAGCCCCCGGCCTACCATAGTAAAACATTTTTTGGCAAAATTAGTTTTTTTTATTCAACATAATTCCCTTCAAGGGTGATACACTGATTATAGCGACCCTCCAACTTTTCGATACCATTTTTGCAGTACGATTTGTTCTTTGCTTCAAAATAGGCCTCAGTTTCGGCGATCACCTCTTCATTCGACGAAAATTTCTTCCCAGCGAGCATTCTTTTGAGATCTGAGAACAGGAAATAGTCGCTGGGGGCCATATCTGGAGAATATGGTGGATGAGGAAGCAATTCGAAGCCCAATTCGTGGATTTTTGTCATCGTTTTCACTGACTTGTGACACGGTGCATTGTCTTGGTGAAGCAGCACTTTCTTTTTCTTCAAATGCGGCCGTTTTTCGGCGATTTCGTCCTTCAAACGGTCCAATAACGCTATGTAATAGTCGCTGTTAATGGTCCTTCCTTTTTCAAGGTAGTCAATGAAAATTATTCCATGCGCATCCCAAAATACAGACGCCATAACCTTGCCAGCCGACTGTTGCGTTTTCCCACGCTTTGGAGCGGGTTCATCGTGTGCAGTCCACTCGGATGACTGTCGATTGGACTTCGGAGTGAAATATGATGGAGCCATGTTTCATCCATTGTCACATATAGACGCAAAAACTTGAGTTTATTACGCTTGATCATCTTCAAACACTGCTCCGAATCATCAATTCGTTGTTGTTTTGGGTCAAAAGTGATCTCGTGCGGCACCCACTTTGCACAGAGCTTTCTCATACCCAAATATTCGTGAATGATATGATGTACACGTTCAGTTGATATCTTTAGAGTGTCTGCTATTTCATTCAATTTCAATTGATGGTCATTCAAAATCATTTTGGGGGGGTTTGTAATGTTTTCGTCTGTAACAACCTCTTTTGGGCGTTCACCGTGTTCGGTGCTCATTTCACCACGTCTAAACTTAGCATACCAATCCTTGATGGTTGATTTTTCTGGGGCAGTGTCCAGAAACTCGGCATCAAGCCAAGTTTTTGCTTCAACTGTATTTTTTCCCTTCAAAAAGCAAATATTTTATCAACACGCGAAGAAATTCTTTTTTATCAATTTTTTTCACAATAACAAAAGTTGCTTCACTCAAAATGCTATAATTCACAAACTAATGATCCGACAGCTGTCAAACGCATCTTTTGAGGGTTAGGGCTAACTAAAAAACATATGGATTTAATTCTAGTAGCGCCATCTATGTGTCAGGCCGGGGACTTTTCAATTGACCTGTTAGACTTTACGGGCCACTTAGGAAATGCATTTTATTCCTCTGGGCCATATTGTGTGTGAGAGAATGAGAAAGTGATATTAGACCCTTTTAATTTTGGTTTTTTTAACGCCAATTCAAATTACCACGCTAAATACTACTACCACTTTCATCTTTCGAGTGGCGGTAAGCGACTAATCCTCCCGAGCCTCATTAGAGAAATCAAGAACATACTGCATTAAATTAAGAGAAATTATATTTTATTGAATTAAATGTATTTGAACGGAATATTATTTAAATAACTGTCCTGCAGTTACGACATAACGTTGGGGTTAAATTATTAATGATCATAATACATCGAACGGTCAGTTATTCTGGAACCATATGCTTCTTTATCAAACATATTAGACTTATTACCAACAGACTGGCTGCTGTTATTTCGCATGATCTGCACGTCGCCCTACACGCGTTTTGTAATGCATACCCGCGCTCTTCAATAGGTTTGCTGGCTAGGTATTCCTTGTGTATCGTCCACTCCCGCAAGCCAACCCGCGGTTTGTAAAATGAATTCAACTCTGTAATTGCATCTGAATAAGAATATATTAGAAAAATTGTGGCTGTAGTTGAGTTAATTTACTGAGATATCCCCATAGTAATGGGATTTGATATGAGCGACTTATGATAGAAGGTTCTTTGACACTTTAATGAATAATATAATTTTAAATTTTTGTTCAGATGACCCACTCTATAGGCCGCAGGTTAACACCGAGTAGCTGAGTGGTCATGGTCGCGGCCAGCGTTGTTTCTGTCGAATAACGAGATCAAGTCCTGAAGACACGTCGTATAGCGGAAATGATAATGATACACGTTAAATCCATCAAGGCTCCAAGTCCAAATTGACACGGTGTGGAAGTTTGGAAAATGGGGTATTACTCAAGTGTCGCCCTCGTCACCTGACGAAGGTTCAAAACGACGAGGTCCGGTGCCAGTAGCCCTCGTGTTGCTTCTTAGTGCGACGTTTATAAAATAATCACCATTTTAAATACACACTGAATTATGAGTGCAAAGATTGCTTTATTTAACTTTTACTTTTCTATAACAAAAATCTAAACGAAATTTGCTCTTTTTTTTAAAAAAAAAAAAAAAAAATTTGTCCTATGAAGCTCAAAAAGGAGTACAATAAAATACAAAGGAAGTATCCAATGGACGAAGGCTACTAAATCTATTCCTTCAGAGCCTAAGGGGTGTGATTTTTTAAACTGTCTGTAATTTAATTCAACTTTACTGTATTAGAGAATATTTAATTTCTTAGTGTGTCAATATAAAGAATATTTAATTTCTTTTCTTTTCAAAATTAATGAAAATACTAAATGTCTTACTCTGCATCATTTAACATGCAAATTTTGCCTAATGGATTAAGAGTTTATTTATTTGTGCCGATTTGTACTTGAAACGTCAACGATAAACTATGAACGTTCTTCATTGGAAGTTTGCAAAAAAAAAGTTATCTATCTTAGAAGGACTCACGTAAACACAATGCAGCTGTATGAGAGCTAAATCAAAAAGCTATTAAATATATGGCTTGAATTCAAAATCTATCATGTGCAAATTCTACTAAAATTTAAAAATAACTTATTAAGACCTATGCTCTTTCTCAAGATCTATGCACTACAAATGAATTCTAAATAAAAATTACAATTAACTAAAATTTCTAGGACATATAAGCTGTAGTTTTCTTTTCAAAGTCAGATAGACAGCAAAAATAAAAATACAGATGGAAACTTTTTTTTCAATCGATGAACGTTGGAAGTATAGTGACATTTTTTTACTGCACATTATCAATTAATCAACTCATATCTTAAATCAAATTTGTCTTTAAAAATACTTATATTTGAACCACATGATTTAAAATAATAATTCATAAATATTTATAACCCATGTATTTCGAAATAATGCGCTTATTTCCAGGCAACATCTTTTATGAAAAATCCCTGAATTTATGCTCCCTCGAGCCTTCTTTAGATATGTGGCAGGTATCATGATACCTTAGAACCTTTTCATTTTTTTCTTTCCCATGGAGTTTAATGTATTTGGAAAAATTGGATGATTGCCCCCAGAAACTCCTTTATTTTTGTCTTCCTTTTTGTCAAGCATCCCCCCTTTTCTTCCCTCTTTTCTTCGTCTAGATCAGAGGTATTCAACCTTTTACACTTTGGGGAACCCTTTGAGCTTAGCGTTTTCTTGAAGGAACCCTTTGATTCAAGAGCAGAGAAAACAGGATATCAAATTTACTCAAATTTACAAAATTATTATTGCATCATTATGTTATATCACAATATAAACATCTTTATAAGATAATGAATGAAAAGGAAGTTATTTTTTTTTGTGGGGGGGGGGCTAAAATACATTCCATGAATAATAAAGGCAACAATAATTCATAAATCATATTAAATTAATAAAAAAAATATTTTTAATGACTTGGCTGTGATCGTTTTTTATTGTTAAGTATTTTAACGATTGAAATAATTGTTGAAATCTGAAAACCTTAAGTCCTCTTCAACATTCAGTCTGTTTCTGTATTTTGTTTTTGTCACAGCATACAAAGAGAAAGATTTTTCGCATATATAGGTTGAAGCAAATGACACTGGATGTCTCACAGCTATTTTGATAATTTTAAGATAATCTTCTGTAATGTCAAGCCAAAAATGCATAATATCAACTTGACTACATTTTAATATCAACTGAGTGTCTGTCAACATATCAATGAGATATATCGACTGAGCCAAAGAACGGAGACTAAAATGTGACCTAATGTGTTTCGATTAAAATATTTGAACCACGTGATTTTTACGAAATTTAAGATTTTAATTTATCTATAAAATATTTAATTATGTTTATTTTCCCAAGCAAACTACATTTAAGAATTCGATCTTTTATAAGAATTAAAATTTTACTAAAATTTTGGCGCTTTAATTAAGCAAATAGTGATCACTTGTGGTACCCCTGTCAAAGGTCAGGGGAACCCAGTTTGAAGACCTCTGGTCTAGATCATAGTTGCGCATGATTTAGCGCAGGATAATCATACATGACTTTTGCACCATAAACCAACTTTTATTCACTCACCCCAAATGTATGCTATTTTATCCTTGTGTGTCATTACAGAAAATGATGTTTCTCCAAAATTCTTTACAAAAGGAATAAATGGGGGAAAGAATGAGGAATTCAAAATTTTATTCAAGGGAATATATATATATGCTATCAATAAAACACACTTTATACAAACATATACAAATGATATGAAAACTCTGCAAACACAAATTAAAAACTGAATTTGATATTGTTTATTTCTTGTTGAGAAGCCAAATCAAGGTCTTAAATATTATGTGTTTTGATAAACTGGTTGTTTAATGCCGAAGCTCCCAAGTAAGTTAAGTTAGAAAAACTTATGAAACAGAAAACAGTCACAAAAGGGGGGGGGGGGTTCTTTACTATTAATCAATTCAAATTGTATTATGCGTCAAACTTATGTTTAAGTTTTTGTTTCAGCACAAACTTAAACATAAAACTCGTGTCTATCAACCTCGCTCTAGATACGCTCGCACATAAAATGTTCTCTCATGCTTTTGTTAATGAGCACGAAGGACTTGAAGCCCATTATTTGGAATACTTGCTCTCAGTCGATTCTTCTGGAAAATAGTTACTATACTGAACAAATAGTTTTAAAAAAATAATAAAGGTATTGGCTATCATTATCAATGCAAACGAGGAATATCTACTAAAGAAACTTTTGTGATGATGCTCACTCGACGCTCATGATGGACTCGAACTCGAAGATTCGCTATCAGGTGGAGTGTAGGGCAGTTGTGGTCCAGGACATTGATCTATTGAAGGAAGAAAAGAAGAGAATATCAATAAAATTCTATTTCTTGCGTGAAATTTACATAATTCGATCGCACTTTGCAATTAGTAGTCGGAACATTACACTCTCTGAGAAAAGTTAGCAAAAGTTCCAGAATCCAGGTAACAATAAAGCTTCTTATTTCTTCATCTTAAATATGAATTAAAATTTACCTAATAAAATATATTTCTAAATTAAAATTTAAAATTTTTTGGAAGTCCTGAAATAATGGAATTAAAGGAACAAATTCATTCTAGAAAATACAATGGAAGATAATTGTTAGTAAACTATATCTTGGGATTGAATGAGTTGGCTGAGAAAACAACACTCTCTCACAAATTTTTAACGGATCAAGCAACGATAGCTGACGATTTTGTATATAAATGCATGGGTTAAACAATATAGAACAAATGTATAAATGAAGGAAAATTTCAAAACTTGTATTCGACTGCAATTAATGACAGGGCTAGAAAAAAAAATTAATGTATGATTTCTATTTTATTCATTTTTGTTACTGGAAATTTCATATTCAGCGTTTAAATTAAAAACTAATACATTTTAATAAAACCTGCGTTTACTTATTACACTTGGCAAAAAATTTTAATTCTTTTTTTCTGTCACAAAGGTTATTTTTGCTCTATCTTTTTAACTAAATTGTACTGATTACGAATATGACCATTTAAAATGCATAATAAACGGAACTTTTTTTTTTTTTTTTTTGTAGCAGTGACAAATCACGTGTCAGTAATATCATCTTTTTTTCCGAAAAAGGAAGATTGAAAAATGAAATAAAATATGTTTTAATGTGAAATTTTATCATAAAAGGCAGTGAGATTTCAGCAAAATTGAAAAATGGATTACACAATGCCAAGATATTTAACAAATATATGTATTTTGAATTTCATTGCATGAAAAAGTATTTGTTTCAATATAATTTATAGTCATGCTTTTTTATAATTTGACAAAGTTGTGTATTAAATTTGATAATTTAACAATGGAAATTTTAATAAAACTACTGTATATGTGACTTATGAAACACAACAAAAAATATTTGAAGGTATATTTCTACATACAACACTTCTTATATAGTGTTTCATCCTCTCTTTGAAGAAACCGAAAAAATTCCCCCATCATATTGCGATCCCATTTCCGTTGGTATCTTTGGTCCATTGCATAAATATACTGGTGGGATTTTTCTCTTTATCACTTACAGCTCCTAGTTTTTCGGTGGGAAAGTCTAAATGGGAAATCAATAGGTGTATTTTGAGATACCTATTAGTATCTCATACTGTATAGGGGACTCAATTTACTAGTTCTCTATACTTTTCAGCTTTAGTAATGCTAATCATAAACTACTGAAGCAAATGCCTTCCAGGCAGCCATCTCTAGGGTATTTAACTTTTCCTTGAAAGTTTAATCTTCCAAAAGCTTCCAAATCAGTGGGTCAACAAATATTCTCTTTTTTAGTTAAGCATCTCTCACATTTGGGAAATGGCTCTTTTGAGGCATGCAAAAATTTCACCATTCTTGCAGATAACTTTCGTGAGATTTTTAAATAGATCCAGCTCATATATACAAAAAAAGAAGAAGAAATATTTACTTTCAGTTCATCATAGGACCGTATTTAATAATATGTTACACCGGCATGTAATTCTCTCTAGGGGGTTAATTTTTTCAATACAGTGTTAGTCAGTTTCTTTACTGTCCCATAGACACAGAAAACAACATTTTGTAAACCTAATTTGAAGTTTTAAGTACAAAACATATGATTTTCAAATCACCACACAATTGCTTGTTGTACTTTAAGTACTGTATTTCTTTAATTAGCTCATACTCTCGTATTTTTCTTTCATTTCCACTAAATGTGCCACCGGTGTCAGTGATTTAGTACTGCCATTGTGTAGCAACATTGCCTCAAGGCTTGTCTTGGAAGTATTTAAACAGCTTCCTTTCCCGAGAGATATGTTCGAAACCAAGCTCAACCATTAAACTTTCAATATTTATGTCTGTTCATAATATTCGCAATAAAAATTCTTCAAAAACAGTTCATGTCTCTTTTGGCATAATGCAATTCTAGTGGTTGGAGCTAATAAATCTAGAACCTAAAATTTCTGGTTGATGTTTGGTTAGATTCAAGTCTAAGACTAAATCGTTGAATTCTCGTCATTAAATTAAGTGTGGTGTTGTTTTATTTAGGAGTGAAAGAAGATCAAATTATGTTGATGGTTCGATTCTTCTCGTATTCCTTCTGAACATGGCAATTGTACCAATGGAGAAGGTTCCGGCAATTCAAGTCCGCGGGTTAAGAACATCTTGCAAAACGGTATATTAGGTTATTGTACATCGGGTTTCATTTAATTCGATATTCCAACGAATTTATTAAGACAAAAATTACAATCTTTTACTCTCGCCGGATCATGGGAACTACAAATGACATGCACCGATCTTTGTCACCTTTTATCCAATGAAGCAAACACGTTATGCATGATATATGGAGGACTGATTTTTATCTTCATCTTCTACGTGACACCCAAAATAAAACTAATAAACTTTTTTAACCTTGGCTGTTAGCTTCCGACTCTGAATTTTTGTAGTAAAATATCCTCAGATGTAGCAAACAGTGTTCAGTGAATTAACACGTGAACAGTGATACCTGTCTATGAAAACGAAAAAGAATAAATGTACTCGCAGAGGAAGTAATTGCTAAAACCATCTATTATCATGCAAGCAAAACTCTCAATCGTGAGTGCTCTGAAGTGCATTAATAAGAAAGTAACGTGGTTTGAAAGAATATAACTTATTATTACCAAAAGCAGTGGTAATAAATTAGAAAGCAATGAAAGATGGGGTTTTAAGAAACATATGTATATATATATATATATATATATATAGAGAGAGAGAGAGAGAGAGAGAGATCAAATTTTTGCTGTTTTATTACATTTATTTATTTTAAGCATATTTTTCAATTTTAAAAAAAATTGGAAGGTGTTGGCGCATTTTTAAGGTCTAATTCGTTATCAGGTCATGAAAATGTACTAGTGACGCACATTTTCATCCGTGTGCCCAAAACCTTGTTACATACTGTTATCAATCAACGAATGACTGAATTACAAGCTGCAAATCAAATTACAGAATTATTAATGATGACCATTATTACGATAATGCATTAATAATGGCAGAATTATTACGATAATGCATTTTCTGTTACATGTTTTCGTTCTAAAGAAGGGAGGCTTTACTGTATAGGATCATTGGATTCTACTAAAGTTTGCAGCATGGAATAATGAGGTCGATTCTTTTAATTTGATTATTTTGCCTCAGAGCCATATATCGGATTCCATTAGCGTCTTACTGCAGAAATGCAGCAGATCAAAATGGAGTCCGTTTCTTGTTGTAAAATGCTAGGACAATATTGATTCAATTGAACACATCTACATTTCCCATTCAATGCCTTCTTTTTTCTTTTTTTTTTTTTAAGAAATCGAAGTTTTCACCAGAAATGTAAGTTTCAGAAAAGTTATAAACTTGACTGATTATCTGTTAACGCATCTGTAAATGACGAGCAAAAAAAAGTATCTGAAAATCAAAGCATCTTATAGAAAGATAACACGATTTGTTACCATTGTTTCAGAAACAACAAAAAATAGTTTTTACGGCTGCGTATACTCACATGATTCCTGGTAATGCTGCAGAGGTAGATTAGAGGAGTACCTCATTCTTTTATTATGTTCTTGATGTCCATTCTCCAGTTCTAAATACGTGAGAGGAGGAGGAGGTGCATGCATCTGATCTGAGAATCCTGACTGCGGAATCCGGGACTGCGCCCATTGATAACCGCAGCTCGCTGTCGGGTGTTCCACCCAGGAAGAGGTAACGTTCATGGGCGGACTTCCCGACTCCCAGTCGGCCAGCTGCTGGCACTGCCACGAACGCTTTTTATCATTCTCCAGAAACATAGGTGCCTGCAGAATATTTATCAAGTTTTAATAAAGTCGCACTTTGCTTTCGATTTTGGGGGCAACCCAGCAAGAATGGCGCTGAAGAAGCTTTTATAGCGGAAAGTATTTTCTCGGGGTCCTTATCTCTTTCGGGCTTTTATCCCCGATCTGCCTAAAAAAATTTATTAGTGATCTGAACATCGGACCTATACTTGTGTGCAGGGGTAAAATTAAACCAGTAGAAAATTTAAATTAAAGTGCATTAAGAGTTAAGATGAGCAATGCATTGAAGTTTAGAATTTACCAGAAAATTTAAGAAGTTTAAGGATTTTTTACAAATATTTCAATAAGTTTAGAAAAAATTAAGTTGCAGTATACTGTTTTGTCTATTGCTGGAGTTATTTTAATTACTTCCAAAAAAGATTTTGGAAAGAGATGAAATCATATGGCTTTGATTTCATTTTAATGGTTTTTAATTTAGGAATATGGTTTACAATTTTACAAACTGAGAGTAGGAGATGATCAGATTTATTATAGGTTGCTATTGCAGTGGAGGTTGGGGAAGAGGTGAGGATCAGTATTGACTTTCCAATCTGATGTATGAAGTATTGGAGATAGAATTCTTAAAAAAATGAAGTATTCTCTTCAGATCGGCGTGCAATATGATTAACCGACAGGAATGATTCCTATAGGCTAGGTGTGGTGTTGACAACTTAGAGATATTTACTTGGTTTAGACGAATTTTAAATTGAAAAGTTTAAAATTTAATCAAGAAGGATTTCGCGGCGTCTGTAAAGATGGGTTTTGTTTCTGAGTAGGGATATTTTTCAATGTTTTGAAGGGTTCTGTTGGAGATGTAGCAAGTTTGCTTAAGAATTTAAAGGAAAACGTTTTAATGAAAGTTTTAGGGGGGGGGGATAAATGTATTTTCTGATATCTCTATAACGCTTGTACCAGCTGCATTGCAAATGTGTCTGAGCAGGAAGAAGCCGCTCTGTTTAAAGGGAAACTCATCATCATTAAGACGAAGAAGAAAAGATATGCATCTGAAAGACTCGAAATCCTTGCGAGAATTCTTTTACTGACTTTAAAATAATTTTTATTTGTAAGTTGCGCATTTTTTGCGCACGAAAGGATTTTACTTTCATCTACTTCGAATAAGGGGGAAGATGAAACCTCTAACTTGGACTGAAAAAAAATAATAAGCTTTAACTGCTAATGGAAGATATGCTTATCTGGATGACGGAAACTCAAATATGTGAGGCGAAATCTTTAGGGGAAATTCCATCAGGTTTTAGCAACAGCATTAGGTGAAATACTCGTAGTCTACTCGATTTCCTTTGTCCTTAGCAAAGCATTATACATTGGACAATAGCTTGATTAATGATATCATAAATTTATATTTTACCATTATTAATATATGGAGCATAAATATTTCTCACATTCTCTTTGCAAAAATATATGAAACAATGAACTTTCAAATTTTGAACATTATTTCAAATGAATATATTTACACTTGTATTCGATTATTTTGTTTTTATCAAATGGAACAGGGGATATTTATCTGTATTGAATTGACTTCTGATGTTATGATGAGTGTTCCTTTTCAAGAATTCGTGTACCGTTAATTTATTAATGTAAAATATAGGAAAGATTCGACTTACTTTTCATAATATAACAATAAATTCCAATGAAAAATTCCAGTCATTACAGAGAAAATGTATTCAGTGTAGCTATTTAAGGGCTTTAAAAACTACGGATGATATGATTTCAAAAACTTTCGACAGAATCACAATATTAAGTGGCAAAAGAAATTTTTTTCCAGCGATCTACACGCTTCGTCACTGACGGTATTTATTCCTAAATTTATATCCTGCTAAATATCTTATATAAGAGAAAAAAAATTTTCTCCCATATAAAACTGAAATTAATTATTTGAAAATTAAATAAAAAAAGTTTATGCTTCGACGAGATTCGATCCGAAGACATGAAGATTCTATGCCGACGCTCTACCAACTTTGCCATTGCAAGACAAATGACTTAGCAGAAGCATTGGCTTGTTTCTTAATTCATCCGGTAAATTAAATGGTTAGAATGCAGTTTAGTCCAACCACCCTTGGCGACAGGAATTATTTGGCCGTATTTTGCCAATTGTGGTTATCCTTGCCCGCTTCGCGGACTTAACGTTCAGCCAAAAAAAATCGCCAAGTTTGGCAATTTTTGAAATCGCGCCAAGTGGTTCGGCTGAACTGCATTTTCACCAATTAAATTTAATTAATGAATTAATATTTTAAAAAACTGTATTAACATCAAGTGTCATCCACTACAAGTTTTAAAAAATGTATTTGATCTTGAGTGGATGAATAAAAAGTATTTTATTAACGATTGAAAATTTGAACAAGACATATAAATATATATAGGAAGAGTGTGAACTAATATTATGAACTTAAAAATAGAAAGAAAGAAACCCATTTGTTAAAAAATGAAAGCATAAACATAACTATCCATATTTTTTAATATAGTTGTAATTATAAAAAAATTAGCTGTAGATTTATCCAGTTGTAAAATAATCAGAGAGAGTATTTCAATAAAGATATGTATCCCGACCAAGAAGGAACGGAAAGAGCCTTCTGTATAAGGTGAAAAAATATAAGTTATTGACAACTCTTTTTACAAGACAGAGACATTTCATTAAAATTTAAAAAACAGCAAATTTTCATGCAACTTAACGTTTTATTTATGATTATTATTAATATTTATTCTCTCTGGATTCTTAATTCTTTTTAAAACTCCTCGTGAAATCTTAAATTGAACATCAGATAACACTACTTAAGTCATGAATATGTGTAAAATGAGTCTCCAGTCATGACACTTTTTCTAACATGTAAAACTGACGCGAGCGCATTTTATGTACTGATGTTATTCATTCTACGTTCTGGAAATAAAACCACATTGAACATGAACTTTATAGGAGAGTTTTGAAATTAGATACAATTATACTGTATTTGGACTCTATCACTTACATATGTGCCTGAATATTATCTAATTAAGCAGCAGAAACGATATAGAAATTATCCGCCTGAACGAAAAAGATGTTATTGTGACTTGACTACTTCAGCTTACCCACTGATCACAGAGAATAATGTAGCTAGGGGAAAATACTGTTTTTGTGTGGTTTTAAACAATTTTAGAACTCATGGAAAATATTAACAATAGTAAAAGAATCTCTTTTCTGGAGGTTACTTGAAGAAGGAGCTTAAGTATACCATCCCTAATTAAAATTAATTTATAGTTATTTTCTGACTGCGCTTCCTTTAAATTCAATATAATTAACAGCTGCTTGGACAAAAATAATTATGTAATATTCCTCGAAATGAATGAAAGATTTTAAGGAGAAAAGAGATTATTCTTACTCCTTAAAAACGTCATGTGGGTCACCTCCATCTCTCTTATAAATTATATTTTTTTTATTTTTTTTTTACAGAACTTCGTATAAATATTTAAATGTATAAAAGTTTGACATCTTACCATGATATCCATACTCCTGCAAAAGTAACAGTCAATGGACGGCGTACAGGCGTGGTCTCTGAGTGTGTCTGGAGAAGAAAAAGAAATTACATTCGCATCTTTTGAGTCAGCCAGCATGATTTACTTGAGAATGAAAAAATAAATGTTAATGTAAATTTATTAATGTATAGAAAAACTGTTTGTAATGTTACAAATATGCGACAGAACAGAATAACATTTTTAAGAAAACAGATGTGTAACATTTTTATAACGTTAAAATGCGAACAATAAAAGGGCGGGGGGGGGTGGACTTTAAAAAGGTGGAACGGCTGCAAGTAAGGACAAATACTGTATATTCCGGCATATAACGCGCAGTTTTAATAGAAAAGAAATTAGACTGAAATTTGCAGTTGCAAGTTATATAAAAACGAAAGATTTAAAAATCAAGAAAATGTGAGCATAAAAATTTGAATTTGTACTTATATTTATACAGGCCGTTTATTTAAAAGAAACGAAACACCTTACGAAAAAATTTTCAATATCGGATAACATGAAAAGTTCATCCTATTCGTCTTCCATTATATCTTCAGGTACATCACCGAATTCTATTTTATCTTCGCCATCACTGTTACTCTGATCCATAAATAAATAATCATCTTCTGTTCCATCTAGATGTTAGATATACTACATTTTTTTAAATGAATTTTAAGTTAAGTCAGATTCAATTTAATTTTATGCTTTTATTATCCACGTGCGCACTATTTCTAGACTAGCAAAACGCATTAGCCTTCTTTTGTAAATGATTTTTCACCCTCTAACATGTCCGTATTCCACTGACGTTTTAAATTTCATTTGAATGATTTATCGAAACACACATCTAAAGGGTGAACCAATGGTGCTAATTTCCTTGGACGTGTCGGAATTAACTCTTTCATCGATTTCTTCGTATTATCCGTTAGATGATAACTTAACATGTCCCAAACTGAAATACTTTCTGGATTCTGTAAGGCACCAAGACGCTTTTGCTAATTATTTCTTATTCACAGTTTTACACTTTTTTTTTTTTTTTTTTTTTTGTCCATCCATCATTTCTCGTGATCATAAAGGAAAACACTATTCAGCAAATTACGTTTCGGTATCGTCTTTCTTTTAAAAATAACGATGGATATTAATGTTGTACCGTTCGCTAAGGAAGGAAACCATTGCAGTGAAGTAAGATTTTTAGTGACTGTTGTTTTTATGAGAACCATTTATGTTCCTTTCACGTCATATTACTTACATTCAATATATTAGCTATAGGGATTTAATTTTTCACCACTTTTCACATTGGGATTTCATTTTTCACCAACATCAAACATTCTTGCTGCAGCACGATTTCCGTTTTATCTGGTAAATTGAATGACTTTGCATTTGAAACCAACACTGTATTTCGTTCGGCTGAACACATATTTACTACTAAAAGGAATACTTGATCAACTATATTTCTACAAAAGCAATTGCGGATTTATTAAAGCTTTCCATTTTCACTTCAAAATCTAAATTTCAAATGATTAAAAAAAAGAGGAAACATCCGACTCTGAAATTCCGTAGATTCATTTTGGTTGGAAGTGCTTGTCCTTACCTCAAATTGTGTCTCCGTTTTCTCAAAAATCTAGAATAATATTCTTGAGCTCATTTGCACTGAATATAACAGTCTGTGTGCAGAATTATTTACTCCCTCAAGCATATCCCCCACAAACATGTTGTTCCTTTATCCCATGTCAATCCAATATACCATTGCTCGGAAGCATAAATAAATACTTCGAATTAATGACTTCAAAAAATAAGAGAATCACTCATGCACTGATAAGGCTATTAAATAAGGAGACTGACGCTGTAAACATTTTATTGTGATGTCATACATATTTACTTATTATTACCTTCAATATACACCCTCCTCTATCCATACAACGCTTCATGCGAATCTTCCATTGTTCGAAACAGTGCTGGAAGTCTTCTTCTGTCAACTCCTTCAGGATGCGTGCCACTTTCTCTTTCACAACTTCAACGGGCTCAATCTTGTTCCTTTCAATACAGATTTCACCTTAGGAAACAGATAGAAGTCGCATAGCTCAAGATCCTACGAATGAGGTGGATGGTCTAACACTGGTATGCTTTACTTGGCTAGAAACCTCTTGACAGACAATCAGGAATGTGATGGCCCATTGTCTTGAAGGGGGGGGGGAGAACCTTACGGGTTCTTTGTCAATTTCTACAATCTCGGCAATCACATGAATATTTACTTAATCAACGATCAGATCGAACCAGATTACCGATTTTTTTCCTATATTGTCATCTGTGACGTGAAAAGGGGATCCGAGAGTGAATCATCTTCAACGACTTTTCGGCCGTCTTGAAAACGCTTAAGCCACTCAAAAAGACATGCACGCGATATACATTCATCGCTATACACTTCTTTCAATAAATTATAAGTTTCAGTAGCTGTTTTTCCAAGTTTCATGTGAAATTTCGCAACAATTCATTGCTTACTTATCATTTTCCCGGCGAAACAAAAAAAAAAACTCTAATGCGAACGAAGGGTATACAGAAACGAAAGACACTGCATTCGAAAAAGAAGGCTTCACGCTAAACAGTTGACGATCACTGGTGCTTGGAGTATGCGTACTTCTTCTGTAACAGTGTTAGTCTCGTTATTTAAAAGCCACACCTCGTATGCTTCAGGTTTCTTCGCAAAGGAATGGGCTACATGGTATCTGAAAATTAAAAAGTGTAGCTTAAAATTATAGATGCGTGTTATACGCCGGAATATACGGTAATTTTTGGAGAAGATTTTTATGATAGGAAAACGGCTCGCATCACATTTTAAAATATTTCAGTATAGCTTTTTGTAATGTGTGAAAGACAGCGAAAAATATTCCAATATTTTTTTGCATTGTTTTCTTTATTAATTGATAACTAATTATATTTTGATCTTCTTGCGTTACATTAAATAGGAAACTAATCTTAATTAAAGAGCCAGCTGACTAAAAATGTGTTGCACTTACAATATTTCAATGGTTTCGATGATTCGACCACTCTGTCTTTCTTCTTCAAAACCACTGATTGTGGTCCACTGGGCCCCAGATCCGGCAAGATGACCTGTAGGAGCGTGGAACTGTTGGAGGGCCTCTACAAAAAAAAAAAAAGTTAATTATTTGCTATGGCTTGAATAAGCTCCGAGTTTGTTTGTTTGTGAGTGCGTTTGAATTTAAGACAGATTGTTGCTATTAATTTCTTTCAAAAAATGGGTAGGAGGAACCTCACAACACAATTTATGTAATCCTTTTTCTGAAATCTATCTTCCCTTCATGCTAAAGATCCATACTATGGACACATTTTCTAATACAAAAATGCTCCTAAACTTGCAAAAAAATGCAATGTGTCCATTCGTTTATAATAAAGTGTCCTTAAATTCTAAAAAATCTGATAAATACACAATTTTTATTCTAAACGTGGAAGTTAAAAATTTATTTATTGTAGGAAACAAAATATGGGAAAAAATTAATTTCTTTAAAACAAAAATAAACAGTATAGTAACATATAATACTTTCTGTTTCGTAGAGAAGAATAAATAGAATATTCATGTTTTTCTACTTGAACTAATGTTCAAAGTTTGTGTCATATTCTTTAACGTTTGGCGAGAGAAGTTGTAAATTAGTTGCAAAAATTCAGTTTGAAAAATCGTATTCACAAGAGTTTTGGATAGAAATGATATATAAAAAAAAAAGAGTTCTATGTCTCTTTTGTGAATACTTTGTTCATTGAAGCAGATTCTCAAAAAAGGATTTTATGACTTGTTTGATAGAATATTTGTTTTTAAGTTACTTTTCAGTAAAATGAGCTATTTGCATTAAAAATGAAAAAAGTAGTTCTTTTCGTTCAAAAGAAATTTTTCATATTATTGGTTTGCTTTATTGAAAAATTCCTGAAATCTTTCTGATTTTAACTTAAGCAATAAAAAGCTCCCAAAATAAAGCTCAGTCTACTTGAATAAAGAACGAGCGAAATTCATTCTTCCTAAAATAATCATGATTCTATCTCTGTCATATTTTAAAATACGAAAGAAGGAGAAAGAAAAATCATTCAATAAAAACTTTGAAAGACTGTAAAATAGAGCATCGACAACTAAACAATTTCATTGTTCGTGTTATTACAGATTTAATTTCTTAGGAAAACTCAAGTTCATATAGAAACGATATAGAAAACTTCGACATTTCTTCGGTGAGCTTGGTTTTTGTTGGGGTTCACAATATATTGCGTATGAAGTTTACATATAGCTCTGCTATATTTCCATTTAATACAAGAAACAAATTATTGTTCTATTCCACAATAGGGTGCAATTTAATGTGCATAAATCATAAAAAAAACTAACATTAAAAACAGAGAATGAATATATTTACTTACAGTTGTGGGTACAAGTACTCCTCCAATGTACACAAACATGTCCTTGTCGAAATGCCTGCCACTGATGACCAGGTTACTGCCGGGATAGCCGAAATCGGGCAGAAGATTCTCAATAACCAACATATCTGAGACAGAAGAGAGATTTAAGACAACTCTAAGTTTAAATTGGATTCTTAAACTTATTATTCATAATGCTTCAGATCTAGAATGTTTTACTTTTACTGACAAACCAGCCCCTAAAAGTTCGGAAGTAAAGTTGCAATCTTTACGAAGTTAACAGTCTTTGACTCCTCATAAAAGAGTTCCTCTCGGATAAAATATATTCGAGATATTGATCTTGTATTAATGTGTGCGATGAATACAATTTACATATTATACGCATCGCAGTTAAGTAGCACAACGAGTTGATATTAAAGAAGGTTCGGCAGTGGATATATTTTCTCCGCCATATTGGAAGATGTTTTTTTTTCCGACTCCGTGGTGGGGAAGATCTCTTGACCTTGAGTGCTGGCGACATTTTGAACCGTCGATCTGTCAGTCCAGAGAAAACTTGCCCGGTTGCTTTTTCACCATTATGTTGGGTGAAAGAAGAATAAAGTTCATATGCCGCCATTTTTAATCAAGTGGTAGCGTTATTGACACGAGGCAGAAAATTTAGATTCTTTTTATAGTGTCTTAAGTGAACCAAGTTAACTTCTGATTGTCATAACTTGTCTGAAAATGGGAGTAAATTGTTTTTTTATTTTTATTTTTTAATAAAAATAATTTTATTACCCTTTCAGGAATAGGCCCCGTTAACCTCCTTAAGCCAAGTAATACGTATAAGATAACCCATGCTTTGTTCTAAGATGTTCAGGTGGTATCAAACATATTTTAAGATTGATAAGAATATATTCTCGCGCAATTTTTTATTTTCCAGAACAATATGTGTAAACTACATCAAAGGTAGAATGAAAAGAATATGAAAAAAGCTGTAGAAAAAATTAGAAGGAAGATTGTGACAATTATTGAAACGAGTGGAAAATATTCTGTTCCAAAGGCACACTAGGAAACAAATTAAAAGGTTTTACTGGAAAGGTAAGAGGTAGGTAGAAATAAAACCATGTTTTGGAAATGTTAAGATTTTACTAAGAACATTCAATGTGTGTGTGATGAACAGGAGATGGGGTTATACAATCATATGAAGAACTTGGATATCCCTCTGATTCCACCAGTAAAGTAGAAGTTTTTGAAACTCAGCTATCAATATACAGAAAAATTAAAAATAAAGTACCATTTCAATAAAACAAAAGTAAAGGCCAGGAAAGGCTTCTATTATTATTTTATGAAAAGATTTAATGACCTGTGATTAAGGAGTGCTGAATACACAAGCTTGCAGAGAGCAGCAGACTTCAGTAAGGAACAATGGGGTTCGTTGAAAAACTAACTAAATTAATGGAAAAGTATAGCTTAAAAAGTAAAAATGAAAGCGAACACATATTTGGAAAATTTGTTGAAAATGAAACCAAAAATGGAATTATAAAACCTGATGAAGTAAAAAGAAGAGACCAAGAGACTCATTATATCATCTGTGATGAAAACCTTGAAGAAGACTGGATTCAGTATAAGAAATCTTCAAATAGGGGATGAAGTAATCAAATTTCACAAACCCTACGGATTTGTGAAATTTGAGCTCATGAAGATTGCTCCGATCTTGAAAGAAACAATGTATTTTATGAATATAATTTTTGTTTTGCCAAAGTGAAGTAAACACAGAATACCTTTGTCTATAACACGAATAGTTAAATTTTCAAGGCTAATAATTTTTAAAAATTGTATCATTTATACCACATCCGTATCATATATTAACTTAGTTTTAAGATTTGTAGTTTGCGCTTTTATAAATGGCTAAAAATAATAGAAAGTTGTTTGTGAAATGAAAAAGTAAATGTTTCCTTGCTCATTTTTTCCCATGTCCGATACAACACTCCACAAATAAAATTGATGAAAATGTAGTATCCATAAAAAAAAGTGTAAAAATATTATTGAAAATTTTACCATAGAAAAATATTTTTTAAGATGTGTGTTATAAAACAATAAAGTTTTGTATGGAATGTAATCTGGTTCAACTGAGCTATAAAAACATTTTATAATAAAGGAGTAATTTAGGTGTCCGATACTACCCGACCTTCCCCTATTTTCCTTCCATTATCATCATGATAAAACAAGAGGAATATTCCGAACGATATTTGTAGAGAAAGTCGCTTTTCCAACCATTACTGCAATTGATATACATCCCCATCCTGTTGTATTGAGTTTTGTTTTGGGCAGTTTCCATTTGACGCCATCGACTGCCTCTCGTTGAGTGGCGAGTCTATTTCACTCGTAAGCCGTGGTCGAACTATCACTTGTTGAGATTTACGAGCGGTTGTCTTTGTTAGACGCGTAGAGGCACGATTTTTGCGTTGTGGGTATATGTAACCAATAGTTCTAGGTTGTGCTGCCATCTATTTTTCCAATTCCTAGGTTAACACCTTAGCGAGAGCAATGTCTCCCGTCTCATTGGAAAGTGTTTACTGACCCCGTGGTGGGGATAAATAACTCTTAGCTTTGTGTGCCTACTGCGTTTCGAACCCTCACTCTGTCGGTCTGGAGAAAACCTGCCTTCGGCGGCTGATGTTTTCTGACCCAGTGGCGGAGGAGTACAGTTGATCCTGGTGCCGGTGGCGCTTCGAATCAATGACGTTTGGGTCCGAAGCGCAATCAAAAACGACCGGAAGTCGTTTTTGATTGCATTCTTAAAACTAGAGAAAAAGGGATTCCCCATCGGTGTAATTATTAAGGGGTTTTAACTTCTGACATTGTTATTGAAGAGAGCAGTCGAAAAGGTTTCGTATTTTTTTTTTTTTTTTTTTTTTTTTTAAATTTGAACATCTTCCAGTTTGAAAAAAAAAACCTTCTTTTGGCTAATTATTTGCCTTTTTAAGTTATATATAAGGTGTTTTATGCAACAATTATTGGTAAGAAAAAGTATTTTTTTCTGACATCGAAGAAAAATGTTTTAAAAATCAATTACCTAAAACAGGTATTGATGAATTACTTATTTACTTTTTTTAATTTCATTGTGTTCTGGACAGTAAGGCATTAAAAGCATACCAAAGTCGTCTCAGTTTTTACAATCCTTCGAATTGAAACTTAAGCGAAATGGTTTAATGTTGACGTCTATAAAGAAGAAAAATAATAATTCCAAAAATGAAAGGAATCCAAAACAATGCCGGCATTTTTATATCTTCTTTTAGACTACCAAAAGGAAGACCAAGAAGAAATTTTTAGAAAAAATTAAAGAAAAAAAAAAATATGACGGTCTCAAAATTAATTTTCTAATGCATATATTTTTTATCTAAATGCGGCCATTTTGTTGAAATCCTCATCCCATGTAAGCCAAGGTTATGCACGAATTAATAAATAAAAAAATTCGAAATTTTTATATGAACTTTATTTCAATCTATTTAAATTAAAACGAAATATTTTTTTTTTGAAATACAACTTTCGCAGCAGACATTTATAAGGAATATCTGCAAGAACATATTACCCGAACGAATACTCTTATGCAATCGATACCACTCATAATCCAGTATTGTTAGAAAAAGAACTGTTTGGGACGTGATACCTTTGGTCTTCTTGGAATTGTTGTGCACAACGACAGCGCTCGAGAGGGCGACATCCACACCACGGTCCCCATCCGAGTCTGACATCGACACCAGCAACTAGATTATGGACGAGAAGAAACAAATTTTAATCAGATGCTTAGCGAAAAAGTTGTAACGAAAGATCTTCGTTGTGAATAAACGACATTGTTACGCAACAATAATCCGACAAAAAAAAATTTAACCTCTTTATTCACTCTTTGAATAAGCCATATCAAAATAAATTAATAATGCGGAGCGGATTACTGATCGGCTCCTTAACCAAATATTATAACGAAAAATTCTACTTATCTTAATAACTCTAAAAATATATGAGACTTCAAACAACTGGATCCGATTCAAGTAGACTTCTAGAGACGGGATCCGAGTCCGGTACACACGATTAGTGTAACGCCTTATAGTTGCTCCAACTCCGACAGAATGTTCCTAAAAATCTCGGATCCATCTGTCTCCTGTTTTTTTTTTTTTTTTTTTTCTTCTTCTTATATACTAAAACTAATTTATATATTCATGGCTCTTTCTCGTATCAAATAATGTAGTAAAGTAGCTCCAGAGGTATATCAAAGAACCCCTCAGAACCCGTTTCGGGGTTCCTTCAGCTTGGATCAGTTCACCACCTTTGTTTTCAAAAACAGCTAATAACATTGGGCCGCTACTACACTCTAGCTGTCCAACCCAAAAGCTTTTGCAGGCCGTTTTGGAAACGCATTTTATTCCGGTGAGTCGCAATATATATATCTGTATGTGTGTATGTGTTACGATAATATAAGTGAATTATTTTTTGGGGGGATTTTTATTAGATTTCTATAATACTGGGATTGGTTTTCAGTCATAGCCGCGGGTTATTAGTAACGTTTCTTACTTCAGGTATGAAAAGGGACATTCCCTTTATGTTGGTAAGTCAAATTTAATTACGTGTGGGAATTTAAGAAGTTTACGCCGCAACAATTAGTCCACCTGACTTCAGTAATTATGAATTAAGCACTGTATTCTAGTATCCCACCGCGCTCCTTCCATGTAGCTGTGTAGAGAGGCGCGGATTCTCGGATATGTGTTAATCCCAACAACAAACAGCTCGATGCCTCTCCCTTCCTTTCTATGTATCGTATTATCAGTAAAAAATAAGTTTGAGTTTTAAAATACCTACAGTCTCTGCCATGATTACTAAATAACTTAAGCATGATGAATTTTATTTATCACATTTTTTGTTTTAGCTTTTTTATAACACCGATTCAAAATTCAAATTCTCACGATAAAAATTACTACTACTTTCAACTTTAGAGTCGTAGGAAGTAACTAAACTTCCCGAGTTCCATTACAGAAATTTAGAACACTCTGCAATAAATTTTGGAAAGTTATATGTTGTTGAATTAAATGTATTTGCATGGAATATAATTTTTGAAAAATTGTCCCGAAGTTACAACACGGAGCTGGTGCAAAATTATTGGCAGTCAAAAACACAGAGAAGTCAGTCTGTTTTTAGCCCTACACTTCTACATCAAATATATTAGGCTTGCTTCTGACAAACCAGATGCTGCTAGTACGCATGATCCTCGCTTCGCAATCCCTCCCCGCGTCTGGTAAAGCACATCCACTCTCTTCAGAAGGTATGTTGGTTAGGTATACAATGTGTATCATCAACTCACGCAAAACAGCCCCCGAAAGCCGTCTAAATATGAGCTCAACTTTGTACTTCTTTCTGAGCAAAAATTCAGAAAGAAAATTGTGACGATAGTTGAGTTAATATACTGAATGTAGATAGTAATAGGATAGGATATAAACAACTCCTAGTGGGGAATATTTTTTGGTACTTTTATGTACAGTAATAGAATTTGAATTTTTCTTCAGATAACTCAGCTCCGCGGGCTAGCCAGGCCTCTAGTTCAACACTGGCTGTTCACATCGACGTGCATTTCAGAAATAAAATTTTGCTTGAAATTTCTGATACATTCAAAGAAAGCAACTATTATCATTCTTAAGTGTTCTACGAAAGAATGTTATATACTACTGTGTCAGATATTTTTGTTCTGATCTTGGTGTATTTGGGAGCCAAAAGGTTTTAATTTGCATTACTTTTTTGTTTCTATTATTATAAACATTATTTCCATTCTATTCAAAATATTTGTCTAACATTAAATCTAAAGAAGAGTTTAATATGTTCCATATTATAAGCCATTTTCTTTTTGAGTTAGGGGAGTCGGGGGTTCAGACTTATACCCGTTGTAGCGACTTTGGCGAAAAGTCATCCCCTAGAGCGCTAATATGGGTAACTTTACTACTCCTATTTTAATTTTTTAATGGAAAACAGGATCACAATTAGCTACCTCAACCCGAAAAAAAATCGTTTGACGGATGAAATATGCTTTTTTGAATATATATATATATATATATATATATATATATATATCCTTATAATTTAGTTCCTGGAATGAATATTAAAAAAAAATTATTGTAATGCTTCTTATTTTGTTTTTTGTAAGGAAGAATGGGTACTTATTTGTTATAAACACTTGAAGTTTATTACAATTAATTCATTTTAATTATAGAATGAAGTTTCACTTAAAAAACATACACACACGCGCATTTCCCTTCTGTAGAAATTTAATTTTAAAATTCATTTACACAGTCATATAATTCAAATTTTAATAAAACTAAAACATATTTTATCTGCTAAGTGATCGCTTTTAAATTTTTTTTGTTCTGATTTCATGACAGTCCACTGCGATTGTGCTTCAGAGATTGAATTAACATCCATCAGAGTGTTTCAGAGATTCAGAGATTGAATTAACATTCATAGTGACATCCTCTAAAAGTGATTGTCACGTTATGCTAATATTTTGTCTGGAATGAAAAAAAATTAATTAAAAAAAATGGAAACTCAGAGCTTCAAAATCCTTCATCACTAAAACACGGTGTGAAGAAAACCAAATTGAGAAAAAATAGTTTGAATGTCTGTAAACAAAGAAGTATTATGTGTAACATTAATTTCTATTGGAACTATTTTATCATTTTATACTTAGTCCCAAGCACTGTAATGCTAAAAATATTTTTAACTTCGCATATATATAAATATATATATATATATATATATATATTCCATTTTCGTGTGTTTTAAAGCTTTTTTTTTAAAGGAACTATATTCGCAACATTGAAAGAGATATTAACTTTACATACTTTGAATTTTCTCTTCTTTTTGTCAGTCGGATTTCCAGAAGTGGTTTGACAATTCTGGTTAAATCTCATGCTGAACTTCCACTCGGTCCTTAAAAAAAGTGAGAAATTTTTACACAAAGACTGGGGAGTTAGTTATTACGAAGCAAACAATGAACAAAGATATATGTATGATAAATTATTGCATGTTGTTAAAAAGATATGCGTTGATTTTTCAAAAACACTATCCATATGATTTGCTTAGATGCAAGATAAATTTTCATTTTTCAATTCAAATTTATTGCACAATTTCACAGATATTTATTTTAAAAATTGAAATAAAGAAAATTTTCAATTTAGAAATATCATACAATCTGAAAAAAGTGCACAGGAGTGGGTTGGGTACAGAGTCGTGTACCGTCAGCAGCCCTTCGAATAAGTCACGGTGGGGTGACAGAAGGTGCACCAAAAAGAGCGGCAAAGCCACAAATCTGTCAAGCAGGCTTTGCTTCGGAGATTTGCCTCTAAATATTTCATCCGTCGAACATCTCTCTTTTCCGAGGAAGGGATCACAGACAGGTGGAATGACATCACTCCCCCTTCTCCCCCAATCTTTTTTTTTCAAGTCTGGCAACAAAACAATTCTTAGATTAATTTCGTCTGGAGTGACAAATTACCAGTTCCTTCAACCTGAAAGTGCAGATTCTTTTTTACACGCTAAACATGCACACTTTTGGGGGGCTGAATAATACTCATCTAAAAATAAGTTTGGATAAAAATTTCAGAAAAAAAGTTTTGTGTGTGTATGTGTATACGAAAACGTAAAATCAGTTATCTGAGGTCTGACATCGATTCCAGAACTAATTTTGTGTGTGTATGTGACTACGAAAACGTAAAATCAGTTATCTGAGGTCTGACATCGATTCCAGAACTAATTTTCGAATTCTTAGAAAAATCAGGTGATGTATTCCAAATGCGAGCTTCGAAAGAAACTGGAAAAACGGATATATATTGTAATTTTTTTAAATTTCGCGTTATTCTCTTTTTGTTTTCCATTTCTATCCACGTCGGGGGATCGGTAGTCCATCTGTGCTCTTTTCGCTGCACGGGGCAGAGCAAATCGGTTATTTCCACCCCGATCGCGATCTTTTGTTCGTTGTGCGAATCGCCCACCTGTTGTGAAGTGGGTGCCCCTCTGGAGTCATTGACGATTCAATTGACTTTGTTCACCATGAACAGGATAAACGGACCATTGCGCAAACTGTAAAAAATTCAGAAAAGCTCTTAACATCATCCGGTTAAACATGATCTTCCGAAACGATTTTCCTTTGACAAAAAAGAAACTATTTTTTCCTTTACAGAACTGTGGTAATTCGTCCCAAAATTTATATAAAAACGTATATATTCAGTTTATTTCGGCATGAATGTATTTCTTATTCTCAAGATATATATATCTATATTGAAGAAAATTCATCATAAGGAACATTTATAACGAGAGTATGTTTATTGTGGTATTAAATAACATTCTTGACATGAATATTGTAAATGATTTTCTAACTTTATTTGTAACGTGATTAACGTGTAATTTTTGTATTGTCATATCTTACTGTACTTTTCCCACAATTACGAAACTGAAAGAAAAGCAAGTTTTAAATGTTTGTAAAGAGTTATTTATAAGCACGCGCGTACACAACACACAAAATTAAGTAGTCTCCAAGACGGGACTATCATTTGGGAAAATAAAATTTTAAAACAATAGTGAATGTTTTTTTAAACGTGATTTTACATGGTTCTCTGAATCGATCCATTTTAAAGGAATAAAATATCATGAACATTTCAGAAAAATTCCATTCTTCTCAACCCCATCCAATATTTAAAATTCTCTTGGATTCAGAGCATATTCTTGATTTTATTCAAAATCAAATGAAAGCGAGAAATATAGAAAGGACCATACGTATAATAAACAACAGTTCATTCCTATAACAAACTGAAAAGGTTCGTTGAAACTTACTTTGTGGCATTGGGTGCAGGGTCTTTCGGTTTTTCAGTATTATTACCGCAAGACTGGGCGTTATTGACACATCTTCTGGAAAAAGGGAAAACTGAATGAGAGGGACGCAATCAAGCTTTTATATTTTGGAACTAAAAAAGTACGACAGAGCACACTTACTCGCAGTAATGAGAATGAATAAGCAACACCCGATTCAGCGAGTCGTAGTTTTTCTTCCCTTCATACCGGATCAGCTGAAAGAAAGTTTCTTATACTTTTTCGAAATTCCATGCATTTCTATGAGTAGGCATCGAAAGTGTAGAATTTAATGGTAGAATATTGGCTTAGGGAATTTTGATTTAGTTAATTACATTAATTTCTATATATGGAGCTGTAATTATACAAGCATTACTAAACGCAATTAAACATGTTTTGCGTTTGTAAAATATTTACCATATTGTGAGGGAGAGACACAGTTTATTAATAAAATTTTGTGATACTGTCTAACACTTTGTTCGTTTATTTACGTTTGAATAAATGACTGATAGTATTTTAATGGCTCAAGAGCCAGATGTGATCATGTTACGCCAAAAAAAAATAAATCTGTGATCTAGACTCTTGAAATTTTTTTAATAAAAGGTAAAAATTATTGAGGTTCAAAAATAGAGAAGGGTCACTAGGGTATACTGGGGGCACGTCACCCGTGTTTACCAAAAACAATAAACACTATAAAAAGAAAACGATTACTAGAGTGCCTCTGAAATTTGGTGCCCATATCTAACTAAAGAAGATATGCCCCTGAGATCCCCCAATCCTAAGGACCAGCCCCTTGATATAATTCCCTGGGGCAGCATGCCCGGCTATACCCCCAAACACTGGGTACTAATTTTAGTCGCCTTTTATAAGCATGAACTACATTAGGACTACTCTTTCACTCTCGTTCGACTTATGGCTGTATAAACTTTCGAAAGGAATACATTTAGTATGCAATGTATTCTACTCCTACTTTCTTTTCAGCCATACAATTTTGGAAAATTAATTCGATTTTTTATTTACTGAGAAAAAATTCAAATCCATTTTTTCCGAATAAAATTTTTGTAAAATTTTGGGGAGTTTTCTGGATTTTGTTGACACTTTCTTCCCTTTGGCTATACCACTGATAACAGTAGTAACCGATTACATAAAGAATTGTTTCGAACACTACATAATTTGAATCAAGAATTTTATTTTATTTTTTACGGTATAATAAGATTATATAATTAAGTGATAAACAAAATACTGAAAATAACTCTCGGTTGTTAGAAAAATTATTTACTCCAATTTTGGGTAGCTTTTTAATTTGTCCACTTCATCAAATTGATGATACAAAACTATATATATTCCTGATATATTATATTAAGCGATAAATATGTCTTTAACGAGACGTAGGAAAAAGATTTTTCTCGACAGAAGTTCTCCACACACATATCCTTTCTTCCTTCCATTTTAAAATAAAATTTATTACATAGATTTAACTTAAGAATAATATATCTTTTTTAATGAGGGGAGATAAAATCAAAACTCATTAAAATTTGAATTGTTAGCTGGCAAAGATTTTTTAATTGTTTTTGTAATGGTTTCGAAAACAAGGAAAATCAGACAATTAATTATTAGTAAAACTTATACACAATGAAGATAAAGAAAATAACGAAGATTTCCTAAGTGACAACAATACACAACAGAGACAAATGAACATTTCCATCAGATATAACTCACCTCATTAGTTTCAGAATCCACCAGCCAAATGTATAAATATTTCTTCACTGGGTACGGATAAGTACCTGCACAAAAAGAAACAATTTTCATCGAGTGGACACTTTTATATAAGTCATAACTTATGAGGAATATTCAAAACTCGAGTTAACGCAATACCGGTGGGCGTGACTAATTCGGTATTTCGGGAATATAAACTGCCAATAAGTGGGTTGACGGGAGAGCATCTGCATGACAAAGGAGGATCGCGGACTCGAGGCTAATTTTGCCTGTTGTATAGGCTGCTGTCCACTAAATGAAACTAGTCCTCACGACACATGGCAATGAAATATGACAATAACTCGAAAGATGTTCGGCAACCCATTAAACACGCGTGGCATATTTTATTTTCTATTTATTTGCAAGCTAGGCGTGTATATTCCCTAGGAGTGAGTTGACCCTCAAAAAAAATTCTTTAATGCATTTTAATTAAAGTAATGTAATATGAGAGTTTCACGAATCATTAAAATAATCGATGGCAGCCCAAAGGACAGAAAAAGTATTTTACCTTTCAATCGCGTAATATGACTTGAAATTCCCCCCAAAATTATGGAAAACTTTACATCAAGTTGGCTTAAGAAAGGAAGATAATATTTTTAAGTTTAAAAACTGGCTAAAAATAGTATGCGATAAAAATAAAGAACTGTTCGCGTAAATTACAGAAACTAATTAATACCAATGAATTAACACAGATATCAAGAAGCGAGTTTCCGTATAATTAGTTTCCTTTGGGCCCTAAGGCTGAAACTGCATGTCTGCATAATAGAATGCAATACCGCTTTAAAACAGAATACTCTAAATAGAAAACTGTTTATATCATTCAGATTGAAAGCTACACCTATTGCATCATTTAGATGTAGTACACTGCTAAAGGTATAGTACACAGCGGCTTTCTCCCACTTTCCTGTTGTACTTCTGGCGAAATCTTTCCAATCTGTGTTGTTGGACACAGCTTGATTTTCATGTCGTTCCTGTCTTGCGATTGCCAAAAAGTGTTTTATATCCATATTTTCTATTCATTACCATTTCGCCACGAATCAAGAATTAAGTTTAAAATGTTAGAGTTAAGAAAATTAAAGCTAAGAATATTAGTTAAAACTTTTCTAAAACTATTACAGAAACTTTAACTATCAGAACTCATCCAGTTCTGAGCATGACTCATTTTTTTTGTAACGTCATGGATTTTAGTTATTTCCGTCTGTGTTTAAAGCAATAGTGAGAAAAAGTTTTTATACCACTAGTAGCGGAAGCAGAAATGTCCATTTTATTAGCATTGTAAAACTTTTATGTAATTGTATAGATAAATTATATAACTTATTAATTAATAATTTAATTATGTGTGTTATATATTTTATTATCACTATAATAATCTTAAAATAACAATATTATTTTAATATTGAAATATTTTTGCATACTAGGGGGCTTTTAAGTAAAAGATTTCGTGAAGTATCTTACGATAATTACCTTTTAAACTGTTTCTCTCACGTGTATTATCGAGTAACTTGTTTAAAAACGAAAATTTAAAAAGGACGATTAAAGGAATGTATATCAGTAAGAACGAACATTTCCAGTGTGGGAGCTACCCGATCTTGTCCCACTCTGGTTACGAGCTTGTACTTAAAAATGAGATTTTACAATGAAAAAGGCACAAGATATATCTGTAAGTTCTAGTTCGATGTTGATTGAAGCCAAATCAAATAAAAAAAATATGCAGAATTTTCGTATTATATTAAGGTAACACCGCTGAGCTCAATTTCGGATGAGAGAATATACTCATATTTTTAAAAAATCGGATGGAACGCAAGAAAGAAAAGAAGAAACCATGGACTGGATTCAACACAAAATATAAGATCATTAATTTTTAAATCCCTTTTTAAAAATATCAGACATTTTACGCTCTTTCAATTTCTTTCCATGCTCTCGAGAAGAAAAAAAATCTATCGTCTCATATTGCTTATACAACTCACTGAAAGGACTTTATCCGTACTTGGAAAAAATTTCACGCCATAACTCTTATAGAACTGTTTATTTTCCTTTTATGATGATAAGAAATTAGATCTCGGAACACTTCCTACACGCTTTACCCTGCCGTACATCAGCGGGGCGGCGTTCCTCACTCTACGCAAAAATACTCCCTTCATCCACTCGCGGTGGTTCCTGGTTGAAGATGTCGCGAACGATTTGTGGAGATGCTGACAGCTTTACGATGCATAAATCTTTCCTCGAGCTAGTAAGTCAGATGGAAGCTCCACTTGACCGAGACATATTTCACTGGTGTTGTTCTGAAACATGAACTCGAATTTCGATAAATATTTGGAGAAAAATTAAAACATTTCAAATTTGTTCTTGTACAAACGCAAACAAAATATTGTCCTATTTTTTTAGAACAACTGATGAAAACTTAAAATAACTCAATCATATGCTTCTTCTTTTTATTTTTTTTTTTTACTTGAATCATCAAATATTTATTCCATCGGTATTTTGTTTCAAATTGAAATTTATTAATTCACTCGTAATTATAAAGATCTTATCTAAATATTAAAAATTAGGTGCTAAACTAACAAATAAAAGTCTTTGTGAAGAGAGAAAAAATTATAATGATGGAAAATGTATGAAGAATGACAGAAAATTTAAGAAATTGAGTCTTTCAACAACTACTTCTTAGTAGTCTCATGAAGTAGAATATTACTCTGTTTTGATGTTGCCAAGAAATCAAACAAGCATGATGCCAAGAAGTAGAGTATTAATCTGTTTTGAGCTTACATCCATAGAGAAAATAAAACCTCAGCCAAATTTAGTAAAGCTATAAAATAAAGAAGATAAATAATAATAATGAAATAATAATTATAAATAAAAGAAATTGCATCAAAATGGTGGGACGTCATTTCGCAGCTCGTTATAAAAAGTTGTATTTGTAACCATCTAATCTATTCATCCAATATTTCATTTAATTATACCTGCTCCCCCGGAAATGGAATATACATAACTACAATTATTATTCTTACAAGAAAGAAAGAGTAAATAATGTATAAATTTAAAAATATGTAGAGAGAGTTATTCAAAATGATTCATCCGATTTCAAAATTCCATATATTCATAAATAAACGAAACAAAATGGTAAGTAATACATGATTGCAAAAGGAAAACATAGAAGATATTTTTACAATGGTAATTGATTGTACAGCTACAGAAATCCGTTGTTGAAATAAATTTGTAGGTAATGGTGGCGCATGCAATTTTATCTTTTACAAATCCCCAAAAGAAGAAATCGTAAGGGGCTACCTGTGTAACATCAAATCATCTGGTCCACTGCGATCGATCCAACGGCGATGTAGCTTCATGAAAGCTTCTGTAAAAGCTTTCATAAAATATTTTCACGAAGAACACACGGGGGCTATCTACCGTTCATAGTATAAAACTTCCACATATTTCCTTTGTAATAATCTATACTTATCATTCTGTGTCGAATATTTTTGAAAATATGGATTTTTGAAATCGGATAAATCATTTTCAATAATCCTTTATCATAGTTTTCTACTCAAGGGTGGATTTTATAACCTCTCAGTGTAAATGATTTAATGAAGAAATTAAAAGAAACATTAACTTATAAATTTTTGCTACATTAACATATTTTAAATAGCTTCTTAAGAGTACTCTCAATAAACTTTCTCTTTATATATATATAATATTGACTGATGCTGAAAAATATGGGGAAAAAGAACTTACCTAAAGAATAATCAAACGAATATCGAAGTCCATTCTGGTCTTCTAACTCCTGTAATGAAAAGAAAGCACAAAATATTTTTTAACTATTTATCTTTTTTTTCTTTCCCTTTTTCTCTCATGCTAGTAAAGGGAAATAATATATATATATATATATATATATATATATATATATATATGTGTGTGTGTGTGTGTGTGTATGTATGTATGTATGTATGTATGACAAACTGAACAGGTTAACTAACGCAGAGTAATGTTATTTTATTAATTAAAAGAAATATTTTTTTACAGAATGAAAAAAAAAAAAGAAAAATATTTTTTTAAAAGCTAGTTGTGTATTCCTTGCATATCTCCAATCATTTTGGCTTCCTAGTCATACAGGTTCAAGTAATTGTATCTGAAATGCAAATGAATTCTCTAATCTTCTTCGTTTTCAATTTATACTTATAATTTTTTTCGCAATCTTTTAATATATGTTATAAAAATAATAAAAATTTACGTTGAATGAAAAGTATTAATAATAATTGAACTTGTTAACAATAATAACTGGTAATCACAAATCTAGTTACTCTCTTAAAAATAGGAACGAAAAGTAATTACATTTAGTTCTAATACAAATATGAGATTACTTTTACTTTCGATGTGAGATTGACATGAAAATTTGAATTCATTCCTACTCGATTATACAAATTCTCAAATTTTATATCTGTATAATTTCAACGATTTTGCTGATTTTTGGCAGTAAAAACACCAATTTGTATGAAGAGAGGGGGGGGGGGGTATTTCTATATCAATTTAGATTATACGTCTTAAAACTGCTAATCCTCACAGAAGTGCTGTAGAAGTTAAAATCTTTTCGATCTTTCAGATTCATGGTTTTGATCTAGTAGCAACCGTATTAAATTCGAATTAAAAATTTGCGCTCGCTTACGAATTTGGCTGATGGGGACGAAACAATAAATCAGTCACAGAAATTGTTTCTCGTTTAAAAAGAAAGAAGGTAGTGATCCTTTTGAAATGTAATGCAAATAATAAGGAAAATCCTGCAAAATGTCATTTGGACATACGTATAAAGAGCCTCTTTGATTCCTTTAACTCGGATCTCTGGACGGATCTGTGCGAAGATTTTTTTTTAACTAGAGAAGTAATTTGCAAATTCCCTTAATAGCAATTATTTGTTTTGCACGTATTTTGAAAAAAGTGATTTCTTTACTGAAATTTTCTATGAAGAAAAGGGGGGGAGAGAGAGAGAGAGAAGAGAGGGTGACTTCACAAAAATTTTCTTTGTTAAGTCAAGAAAACTTCAGTCTTACTTCTTATCACCAGTGAGAAATAGCATACAGTGCTACATAGTTTAAATGGAAAATACTACAAAGGAACTTTAAGCGCATTTCTGTTGTTTACAAGTGAACGTCTCTACTGTAAATATGATTCACGCTCTATTTGTTCAGAATAAAAATGATCTTAGAATGTTTTATTTTATTTCATATATTTTTCTCCTGTTAATCCGGATTTTCGATAACAAACATAAGGCAAACTTATTCCGACTTAACAAGATTTTACTGTAAATATTTTTTTCACTTCTTTTTCTAACTGAGCGGAAATGATGTTTGACGCGATTAAATATGAATTTAAAAAAATCTTACTTCAGTAATATCATCAGAAATTAAAAGTATATTTCAACAGAGTCAATGACATTCCAAGACATTTTTATCTGAGTTTTATTCATAGTTTTAAACATGTTTAAGAAAAAGGTAAAGTAAGTGGTAAAACCTGTTGTAAAATGTTAAATCCACAGAGTATGTTTTGTACGAATCTCTTTAAAGTATGACAAAGCATTTTTTTTTTTTTATATTATACGGAATGACCTTAAAGTTTATTAAATGGAATGTACAAAAATAGATTACGATAGTATTATTTTCCAAGTGTTACATCAATTAGCGTTACTTTAATTTAATTATAAATGTTAAATTATATGAGGAAAATAATAAAATTTAGGCCCTTGTGGCTGGGTTTATATATATATATATATATATATATATATATATATATATATATATATAGCGACCTAAAGTGCTATACACATCTACAACAAATGAATTTTTCAAAATATGTCATTATAATTTTCCCCTAATTTTTTTTATTGGATTGAAATTAAACATATAATTCATTTTATGGTAGCAATAATTACATTTAGCTTTAAATATACTCTATTTGATAATTTATCATTTGCTTTAATTCTAATATTAAATTGAATAATCGATTAATTATTTATAAAAATAAGTTCTTCCCTTTAGTGGAAAAATCTATTCTTTACAACACATGACATAGAACAGGTTTTTTTTTTTTTTTTTTTCTTATCTATCCACAGTAAAACTTTGATTTATCTAACACATCAATCAATCTCAGACTAACAGAGATGGTGCCGTAGTAAACCAGTAACAGTTTTCTAGAGTACTAACCTTTGCTTGAAACGTGTCAAATTTTAAGTCGATCGGACCAGAAACAGCTGAGTTATCGAGGTTGGGTAAAGTCGTTTTGTGGTTTGTTTAAAAAATGGAAAAAACCGAGTTTCGTGTTCTGATAAAACATTGTTTTTAATGGGTAAAACACCGTGTAAGCGAAGTATGGATTGAAAAATGTTACCGGACTTTGTCCATCAAAGCAACGATTTGTCGGTGGTTTGCCGAGTTTAAACGATGTATTACCGACACAAATGGGAACGCTCAGGTAGACCTGTGGAAGCCGTTACACGGAAAATGTGAGGAAGTGACAAAATTATAATGAAAGATCTAAAATTAGGCTCTAGTGAGTTGCTGAGATGACACAGATATCATATGGATATTTACTATCCTTCATGAAAAATTGAGCATGAAAAGGTTTTCCAAGTGGGTGCCGCGATTGCTTTCGATGGAACAAAAACAGCAACGAGTCGATGATTCAGAAGCTGTTTATCGCTATTTACTCGCAACAAAAAAGATTTCTTGCGGGGAAAAAAAGAAAAAAAAAGATTTGGAAAAGCGTTGGAACGATTGTATCACCCTAAAAGGTGATTAACAAAAGGTGTTATGTTGATGAATAAAAAAAAAATTGCAAAAAAAATGTTGTTTTCAATGTTAGTCTCGGGAGTTATTGATTGATGTGTTAAAGCGCGTAAAGACAGTAGTTCTCATTAGCCGAGGAGCCATGGGAAAGATATCCCTGCTGGTGACGCTCAAATCAAAACCATTTCCAAATCAAATTTCGTATTCCGATTGCACTTAAGACTCACCGAGGGAAATAATGGGAGTTGTAGCACATTGAGAACAGCTGAACATTCGAAATCCTTCTGAGGTGTGGAAGTCCGGAAAGTGAGGTCATGTGTCGTTCCCGTTGTTTTCTCTAGACCATGAAGCAACGTTATAAGATTTATCGTTAGAACTCATCTCTGGTTTTAGTGCGACATACATTCATCTTACACACATAAAAGCGTAAACTTTATTTTCGATAGGTATAAGCGAGGATTTAAACTCATTATCATCTCATATGGACCGCGAGTGTTTCTAAGGCTGTTTATGAAAGAATTTTTTTAAAAAATTCTAATCGAGAATAAATGAAGATGTTTGGGTTGTGTACATTTAAACATATTTGCAGTAATATTTTTTGACGCCTCTTACTATTATTCGTTGTTCATTTGTTGGATCGTGTATTTTGGACCCATGTTTAAAAAGACAAAAAAGGTTTCCACTTACCCCAAATTCCTTGACGAACCCCAAGAACTTGGCTTCTGTGGACATGTAATTGACACCTGGGCATTTGATTTTCAGCTTGAAACTGAAGAAAGTGCTCTTCCTGTGACTCTCCGGGGGTTGCTGACAAAACTCCACCTGAAATTGCTGCCTAGAAAAGAAAATAGTAAACAATTATTCAGTCTGTCGTCTTCGGGAGGTCAAATTACAGCTCAGCTGGGTCAGGTGACATCCAACCAAAGATTGCTGTGTCGTAAGGGCATAATGGTATCTGTTGTTTACTCTGGCGAGGTGTGGAAGTTAGGAGAATGGGATACTAACTTTAATTTCACGTGCCTCAAAATGACGAAGTCGAACTAGTCTCCCTGTAGAGCTACATACATTCAAATCAATGCATTAGCCTCTAATGATTTCGTGAAAAACTTACTAACGCAGTGCGTGCGTGTACAAGTTCAATAGTTAAATTGAACATAATTTAGACGTTAATGATTATAATTTTACTGGTTCTATTTGTTTTAAAATAATACAAAAAAAATTTTTCTAGTGTAATGAATTATGGTTACTAATGTAGAAAATCCATACAAATTCTGGAACGAATTTTTTTTAAAAAAAATAGCAAGGGATTTTCCCCGTTGCTTCATTTAAAACAAACCGATTCCAACAATTATAAAACGTATTCAGTGCGACTATTATTGTTGTATGGGACAATCATTCATTTCTACTATGAAATATACCTGAAAAGAATACACGTTTTAGGCAAGTAGTCAATTTTGAGAAAAGAGTGGATTTTGAGGGTGACTAACATTTTAATATTAACACTTGTATTTGGACTCATTCCTTTTATAGGAGACGCTTTTCATTTGATGAGAGAATCAACAGATGCTTGGATAGTATAAAAAGTTACAGCCTCAATTTCAAACATTTTTCAAGAATGAACGAAAACAAAATACAGTAGTCACTCTTTTAACCGGTAACGAAAAGTCCGGTTGAGCCGAATAGTATGAAACGCAAGCACTGAAACGAACCGCACAATCTTTCGCACAAAATGGTTACAAAATGTCCTCGCAACAATGTGTACTGTTTATAAGCGTACTCTATGTGTACTACCGTTCTGTCAGACTGTTCGAACAACAAAGACTCTTACCGCATAAAATGTTCACCATAATTTATCCATTCCAAACCATTTTAAATCAGGTTAATTGTCCCAAGAAGCAGCCATAATAAACATAACCCCCTGAATATTAATAAGGAAACGTATTTAATTCTCACATTAAATATGAACGCATTTTACTGCTATAGTTCAAATAAATTGATATCGCCAATGAAATTATTCAATGAAAACTTAAATAATATTTAAAAAATAATACTTATGAGTTTAAATGTGATGAATAAAAAAATGATTTTGCTCTTTAAATGTTAATATCCGTCTGTGTCACTGTGCTTCGGAATTCGAACTGCTTGAGTATGTTCTTGTATAACCTACAAAAAAAAAATTTTTTTCTATTAAAATATTCCTCTTGATGTTAAATTCTTCCATTCTTAAACGTGACTTGGAATTGTAACCATCCTCACTGTTATGTTATTGTCAATATCCGAGTATGCTAAATTGGATAAATTTTTAATAATATCTTCGAGAGACAAGATGTTTTCCCAAAGAATAACTACCATTCGAAAAATTTCATAACAAATGGGACATCGAATAACTTACTATTAAGCATATTGCCTTAGCCCAGAAATGCTTCACATCTGTTGTGAGCGGTCTTCCAAGCCAACAACAACAGAATAAATTCAATAAAAACAAAACAAAGGGGGAAAAAAGTTTCTCTTGTAGATTATTGAAATGTCACCTTGAATGACTAATTTAGGACCGTAATATCAAAGGGATTAGAAAAAGTTAGATTGAAAAGAAAGATTTTAACACTCCTGACTGAATTTTAACTAACAAACATTTCATCTCTTTCCTTAGAATGAAAAATTGGGAACAATTTCGTATCTTACGCTATGCAATTGAGTGCCGAGAAAATAATTTCAACATCAAGAAAGGCCTGTTTAGGATCTGTGTTGGTAATCAAGGGCAGCAGGTCATTCATCATTAAAATTGCAATTCGCTTTTTTGAATGCCGACGATGAACATGCTCAGAATAAAAGTGAAGCATAAGTATGATTTATTATCTGTTCTGAATAACAGATATCAAATCAAAATAAGATTATACATCTTTTGATTAATTGCTCTTGTCACCGCTTGAATACTCTCCGTTTATTTTGATTCGGTGGAGAATTTTAAGAGTTGTTAATCGTTTCTACTAAATATACTCAAATGAGCAAAATGAAAAGAAATAAAAAAGAAAGAAAATATTTTCATTATGGTGACCTTTATGTAGATAGAATTTTTTTAAAAACATCGGGGGTTGTTTGCTTTATGTATCTGAAACTTTGAACTGCTGACAATCGGTGGCTTCATTTTTCAGAAATACATAATTTACAAGAATTTCGTATTCAGAACTTTCTATTCAAATAAGTTCTACTAAAAAAGATAGAGGAATTCTCCGCTGACGATGCATAATTTTTCTCTGAATGAAAAATAATCCAATTTTAATTATACATTCTAATTTTGGTATCCAATATAGAACAGCACATACTCCTCGTTTCTGCTTGAATCCATTCATTTTTAATTGCATAAAATATGTTCGTCTCAGTGTTAATTCTAAATGATTTCCATGTTCGAGTGAAAAATGACCCATTTAAAAATATTTCAGTGACGAAGTAAGTTATTTCTTGATTTACATGGGAATTCGAAAAATCGTGCAAGCTAAAATCGTGTAAAATGAAATAACTTGAAATAAAAGGGAATTAATTGGTTTATTCATTTTAGACATTTAATCCTTATACTTCTTCAATTTATTTTTGAAAATAACGAACTGGAACCCGAATTAACAATATTCCTTGCAAATAAAGATAACAAAACGCATAAACAAACCAACAATACTCCATATAAATGAAAACAATAAAAAATTCAGACACATAAATAACTTTCACAACAAATACAACTTAAAAACACAGCAATAAAAATCAGCCTTTACTCTTGTTTAAAGAAGTTAGAATTCTACTTTTTTCTCAGGTTTTGCAGATGCAGTGACTATCCCAATTACTAACAGAAAATTTATCGTCGTTTTCTCGTAAGCACTAATTCACGCATTGAGATGTCAGCTATGTTTTCCACTTCGTTAATCAGAATTGATTTGCTTTTGGATGGTATGTGAAATCGATGATAGAGGACGCAGACGTTTCGGTTATATGTAAACATTGCATCAATATGATACTGATTTAATTTATAAATGGTATACGAGATGAAATGACTCGTAATGACTTGATGTATGAAGACTTGTAAAACAAAATAATTGAAATAAAACTCCACACAAACGTTTTTTTTTTTTTTTTTTTTCATTTATAAACCATTTAAAAGCGAAACCATGTAAACTAGGTGTCGAGGGAAAGTTGTTATAAACACAAGAATTTCTTTTAATGTTGAAAATTATTTCTAGTCTGAAAATGTGTTCCAAATTTAAATCCTGCTCCGTGTCATGAGGTGACGATAAGCAAAAACGTTATCTTTACTTTATTGTGATTTTTTTTATAATTAAATTTTATTTTCCCTCTACTCCTCCAGTCATCCGGAAATCGTTCTAAAAGCGCATTTTCATAACTGTGTTAGTTTTTTACAAAATATTTGAAATTACCGATTCTCCATCAAAATGCACAATCCCATCACCGAGTTAAAAATTTAGTGATCTTGCTTTCTTTTACTCTCAAATAATGTTATAAGCGCCTTAAAATCGTATTTCCTCGATCATTGTATCACTAAAATATTAACAATCGAAATAAATCCTAATCAAGTGCTTATTTCTTACGAAAATAAGATTATGTTAGCCTAGAGTGAAACTTTTGTGTGCGGTAATATTTCTAAAGCTGACTCAACTGAAGCTTCTTTCTTTTAAGAAGTTTCGTTCAATTATCTTTCATAAATTGATAGTAAAGTCATGGAAGAGTCAGGAAATATTTTAAATTTCCTCTGAGTATTGATAAGACCTTAATTGTGGGAATACCACAAATGAATTGTTGAAAGGCCCTGTTATGATTACAGTTGGCTGAAACTCAACGAAGTCAAATTAACGCGATATATATATCAGGTTTTTCATATTACATTTGGATCATATGAGACATTCTGTAACTAAAAGAAAATTGAAAAGAAAGAGAAAGAAATGATATATGAATGGCTTATTTTATTTCGAGTGGTTAAGCCCCCGCTCTGCACATTGTACATTACGTGTAGTTGACTTTTTTTTTTTTTTTTTTTTATTGTCGGGCATTTTCAAATAGCGTGGTACCACCATTTTTCTTTCAGATTAATAATCTTTTTATAATTGTAAATTTTGTAAAGCGATTTTAATAAATTTAAACTAATATTAAATGCATTTTATTTTTACTTTAATAAAATTAGTTAAAAAACAGAATTAATGAAAAAAGTTTGCTTTTATTTAAAGCTAACATAAAACATTTAAAAACTGGAATTTTCCCTAGATTAATCGCCGCACAACTTTGAAAGGAAAAATTTTTTTAAAGAAATAATTAAGGTTAGAGGAGGACTTAGGAAGCGCCAGTATAAATTGCAATTAAAATTAACTGCTCAAAGAGCTGATACAGATAATTTAGAATACATTTTAAATTTTGGGATCACGATAGCGGAGTGGCCATTGTTTCCGTGTTATTTCACTCGAATTATAGACTCTAGACCTGATTCCACTAAATAGTGCAGCGGATCACTTTAATCTTTCTGGGGTTAAAACTATCACGTTGGCGAAGTGTGAAAGTTTGGAGAGGGAGAGGTCAGCTCAGGTGTCATATTCGTCATTTGAACTTGCCTAATTTTGCGAGGCCTGTCGCCAGTGGTAATCATGTTGCTTCTTAGAACGACGTTCATTAACTTTTAAAATTTTCGACATTTAATTGAAATTCTTTTTTTTTAATATTTGTGTTTTTGTTTAACCGTTTTGAAGTACGAATATCATTATCGTAATAATCTATAAATTATTATTTATATTTCCATACCTTTTCAAAAAGTATTTCAAACGAAATTTTTTGATGAAAATCACAAGAGACGGTACAAACAAGCACAAAAATGTTCGAAACCATGAAAGCACGATGGGGGGGAAAAGCTATCAGGAATAAATTTTAAACTACCAGAAAAGTGTTTCTCATCGGAATTAAAAAGGAGCATAGATTTATACCAGCAATTCTGCATTATAACGGAGAAACTATTTACAAAGTCCTAGAAATAATGACATACAAATCCGATTTTAATCCCTTTTTAGGAATTTATTTTGTTGACGATTTCATTGTTAAAAAGAATAATAGTTTTCATCAGTAAAAAAATTTATTATAATCGTTTTTAATAATTTAGAATTTTTAACTTACATGCTCCCCTTTCCGCCTTTTCAATTTAATTATCGAATATTAGTTTTCATGTAAAATCGTTTGTTATTAGAATCTCTTTTTGGAGATAGAATTCGAATGCTTGTCCCAAAAATCAATCAACGTTGGTTTCTGTCTATATTAGTGATTACTTTCTCCAAATGTTAACTGCCAACAATATCTAAATACGCAAACTTAGCAATTTAATTGTTCCCGTCGGATTTAACTCCTAAAATAAATGTGTTTGAATAACTTTGTTTTATTTTGTTGAGAAAACCATATTGAAAAAGAATTTTTGAAGGAAAAAAAAAAGAAGTTTTTAAACATATAATTGACAGTGTGTATTTGAATAAAATAAAAATAATAACATTTCTTATAATTTTTTTAAAAAAAATACTTGCCTTTTATGAGTTATTCTTATCAGCATTTCGATTTACTCTTCTACTACACACACAAATAAGATTCAAATTAAATATTTTTCACACTCATTTACTGTCCCCGTTAAAAAAAATTGCAATTGTACTTCAATTTAAGAATGATGCGGAAAAAGATGAAATCTGTCGAGGATTTCTTAGAAAAAGGATTATGACTATATGTAATTTATTTTTTAAAATAATGCATTCAATTAAATTATGTAGTTAAAATTAATTAAAAACTTAATCGCAACTTTCAGACAGAAGACAAATTTTTAAAATTACACACGAGTAAAAAAAAAAGACATTTTTTTTTTTAAAAAAAAAATAACAATGAGGTAATAAAAAATTGTAATGTTTTTTTTTAAACATTGCTTACAAGAATACTTGTACTAAATAAAATTTTTTGTCTCATTCTTAATTGAAAATTATTAAAAAAAAAAAAAAAAACCTTTTACAAAGAAAAAAACTGCAAAGTTATTAAACATTTCGCAATTATTTTTTTTTCAATTTAACATGCGATAAGAAACTCACCGAGCTAACTGTATTAATATTTAGTTTCAAAACCAGATACTAAATATTATAATACAGTTAATAGGTTTGTATTCGTTATAAGAGAATTTAAATATAAAATATTTATATTTTTATATAAGATATTTGATAATTTAAATAAATAAAACCGAAACGAAAATAAAAACTAAACTGAAAGCCGAATTTTCTTACAGCCGTGGGCTTTCCCAATGGGTCTTAATTCAGTTAATCTTAAGAGTAATTGTCTAAAAAAATGGAAATGAAGGCTAAGAACACCGAACGAAAAGCTGAGAATAAAAATGCATCAAAGAACTATCAAATGGAATTGGTAAAAGAGATACGATATTCTTATTAAGACTGTTTAGAAAAACTTTGAAATATATACATTTTTTTTAAAAAAAAAACAGGGAAACTCGAAATCCCCCACCCCTACCGATTTTCTTTTCTAAAGAAAGAAACATGACAAATTCTTTTCGTTTATTGTCCCCAAAAGAAGATAAGAGTACCGTGCTGAATTATTTATTCAGTGTCCTTTCATGAAAATTCGATTTCTTTTCAAAAGGGATTACAATATTTATTTAACAGAGACTGGGTAAGAAATTACAGTAATGAATGCTGCCGACTTTTATCGAACTCTTCCGGGCTGGGAAGTAGCCCTGAACTTTGATTCTACACTTACCCAATAATAAACTAATTATTTAAGAATTAAGTTAAAATAAATTAGAATAATTTTGAAAAGTGCTCTGTCGTTGACTAAAACAAGAGCCCCTCGAGTAGCTAAAAAATAGTTCCAATTAAAGTTTTGCAAATAACACATTGATTAACCAAAGATGGTAATCTTTTAGAAATATTAATTAAAATATTCAATATTTAATATAACTAATAATTAAATAGAATGAAAGCAAGCAATAACATGACAATGGAATGGAAATTTGATTGAGTGAATGAATGGGGATTGCACAGAAAAGGTATTCAGAAAAAATTATATTTTGAAAAGTACTTGGGTGAGCATTTTGCCGATGACTAATATAATAGCCCCTCGGGTGGCTTATTAAATTATTGCGCATTCAAACAATCGAGGTTAAATAATTCAAGACAGAATTTTTATATAAGTAGTAGAGTTTCTAAGTTACCAGAGGTACGATTTTCACATTAAAAGTGCGTTTAACAATGCTTAGAACAACAAGAACATTTTTGTAATAACTGTGCCCCTCCGAAACTGAGAAGATCGTAGATTAATTTTCTTGAATAAGAGAAAAATTCCTCAGGGGGAAAAAAACACTTCATGGGCATAATCGTGTACGAAAACTCTTGCCTTGCTTCATACCGTACAACACAGTTAGTGTTAAAATTAATTTTAATGTCAAAATTTAATCTTTTGCCTATAATTTCCGAAAATAACGAACATGAAATCTCGTATTTTTTACATAACAGCTTTTTAAGAAATGTGTAACTGGTGGACGAAACTTTTTTTGGTTATCCGAACATTATATAGATATATATATTCCAGGAAATCATAAATTAATATGTGTGCAAATCAGATAAAAATTTACTTAAGTAATTAAAGAATCCAAAATTTAAAACTTAAAAACAGAAAACAATCAAAAGAAAATATTGAAGAATCAAACAGACTATTGAGAGCGAAGATATAGAAGATAGAAAGGCACAATTTAGAACAATGGAAATAAAGTAATTAATACTGTTCCTTAATTTAGAATGGAAAAATGTGTGTTCATATCGGTAATTGCTGATCAAACCATCACACTTCAATGAATTAATTTATTCAAAAAATATGTTAACAACCAAAGATCAGCAAATTCAGAAAATTAATCACAGAAAAAAGAAGGTAAATATAGTATTCATCATGAATTTCACTGCAATATATGTGGCCATGGTAACCTAGTGGTCACGGTTGCGAATTCGCTGCCAGTAGTTTTCGTCGAGTCGCGGGTTCGATCCTTGGCCGCTAAAGACCCGCCATGTAACCGGGGCCGATGCACATTAAATCTGTCGGTGGTTACGTCCTCCCGTAGGTGTAGTGTGGAAGTTAGGAGAGGGGGATGTCAGCTCAGATATCGTCCTCGTCACTTGACCGAGGCTCAAAATTACGAGGTCCGTCGCCAATAGCCCTCGTGTTGCTTCGACATTAATAAACACTAAACTAAAACTCACTGCATATTATATATATAACCAAACATTTTCGCACAGTGAAAAAAATAATAAAACGTTTTTTTTATCAATTACCTAATCAATTACAAAAGATAATTTAAATTTTTAAGGCAATGAACTTACCATGACATCATGGGATGAAACGATTTGTGGTTATACATTTCCATATTATTCATTCCCAGAACAATAAAACAACTTTCGTTCTCTGACTGTTAGTAGCGGAATAAGTTTTCTAACACTTTTTTTGATGGCACGCTCTGAAGCAATCTCCGCCTCTAGTTGGGGCAGGCGTGTCGAGGGAAGTGAGAACCAATCAAATATGAACGCAAAAAATGGTTCCGCCTCTCGATTAATCTCCGAGCTCTGGAACTGAGGTGAAAAGGGTACGAGGGGAGGGAAATTACACACACACAAAACAAAAATTATGCTACTCTCTTTTCTTTCTTTCTTTTTTTTCCCCTCTGGAAATCCTAAGCAAAGTGAGGAAAAACAGGGATTGTTTGTCGTTTTACTCGTAAAAAGTGTTAATTTTCAGATTTTGATTTGGAACAAAATTAAACTTTCAACAAATAATATTAAAAATGATCGTCAGCAGTTAAAAAATTGTTGAATTGAGATTATAAATGAACAACTAATAAAAGGTTCAAATTCTTACTTTCCGTGTTATTTAACTGAGTAGCGTAACAAAATAAATTTTACCATTGTCGAGTTCCCTGTTATCTTGATGTAAAGCGAAATATGAAACAAACCGATTTATATTTTATTTCTTTTCTATGAAGCACTTCATTTCAATTTTAATGCATTTAATAGTTATCGTCCTTTCGCTTGAAATTGTATTCAACATATTCTTGGATCAAAGAAAAATAAACTCGTGAAAATATTTTGAAACAAATGAAAGTAAGCATTTCGACATAGAAGTAAAATTGCTTAAATCCAACGTTCTAAATGCTTCCGAATTTACAACTCTTATATAATGATCGACAAATATGTAATCATTTCCTTTAAAACCCAAGCAAAAACGAAATGTATTTAATTTTACCAAATTGTGCACTCAACTGTGGACTTTCAGTTTAAAATGCATTATAAACCGTTAATTCACAAATTTTTATATACATTTTCAATTTGCACTTTTGGAACAAGAATTATTGTTTCGCAAAATGTTTTCTCTATCAACTGATTGTATTAAACTGATCATTCAACGACATTTATTTTCATAATTTAAAAAATGCACAAAAATGGATTTACAAAACGAGATAAACTTTTTTTTTCTTTCGTAAATTGATCGTTTATCGACATCGCACTTCGAAGTAAATCGAGAGCTACTGGCGACGAACCTTTCATTTTGAACCACTGTCAAGTGACGAGGATGATCCCTGAGCTGGCACCCCACTCTCCAAACTTATTCGCCAGCTTGCGTACTGTGAGACCCACAAATTGAATATGCTCCAGCCCCGCTACAAGCTGAATCTTCAGAAGTAGTATCACGACTTGATCTTGTAACTCGATGGAAACAACGCCGGTAATGAGAGCACTACCTTGACGACTTGTCGTCCAAGGAATTCTTTTTTCAAACGAATAACTAGAGCTCTTAACGAATTAGGGTAATTAATCCGATCCGAAAGAAAATCAAAGATTTTTTTCAAATAGATAGAAAATCATAAAAAGAAACAGATTGATCGTTGATTATGAGAACTCAAAACTGTATTCTCTTTGTGCAAAATACTTCATTCAGTAAGCACCATCATGATTTAATAGACACAGGGTCGGCTTAAGACAGTAGGGAAAGCAGGCGACTGCATATGGCGGCAAAACTACCTGAACTAAAATGGAGGGAGAGAGAGAGAGAGAAGAAACCCATCCCACAAAAATATATTTCGATTATTCGAATCCAGAAAATAAATAAGCCTTAAAAACAAATCAAACACAAATACGGAATTTATAGAAAAAAGTTCCCCAGTTGATGTTCTTAAATTCATTATTCTCCTTAAAATTGGGCCATATTTGAGCATTGCTTAAGAATTTCGCTAACTCTACCTCTAACTATTGATACCAGCGAAAGAACTTTTTCTACATTAAAAGTAATAAAAAATTATTTAAGGATCATGTCTACCGAAAATCTTCATAAACTGTTAACAGTGTCGATCATTGAACATGAATCGAGTCATAAATTAGATCTGATAGAAATTATTCGCGATTTTGCAAAGAAGAAACTTTTAAAGAGATTGTTTTTTGGTTTAGACTTCATATGTTATTCAACTAGTTTTGTTTATTGGTCTAAAAGTATATTTAAATTATCTCTAAAGATACTAAGCTCTGATTTTAGTTTGTAAGTTTGTTAGTTCATTAAAATGTAAATTTTGATGTTCAATGAAAAATTTCAATAAACCTATATTAATATTATTGTCTTAGTTAAATTATATATCGTTTTTTTCTTCTTTTTTTCTTAACATGGTTCTTTTATAATTCTGTTTTTGAAATATTTTTTGTTTCTTTGAGACTTGAGGGAGGGTTGGCATTTTTTGGGTTTGCCTATTGCGGCAAAAACGCTAAGGCCAGTTCTGAATAGACAAAATATTAATGTTGTTGTTTATGTAACAAAGTATGGCATTTATAAAAAGATAGAGATCTATGAACACATCTCTTTATTCATCAGATTTTGAAATTTCTCAATGAATTTGTTACCAAGGTTAAAAACTTAGCGACATATTACATCTATTCAATAATAATCTTTCTATGCTTGAAAATCAATGTACTGTTAATTTGCTTAAATTTTCTTGATTTTGTGTGTTAGTGATTCTTTCATCGATAAATGCTGTGTTTCAAAATCATCTGATTTTTCATAAAATGCCAACAAGCGAATTTAAGTATTTAAATTCTTAAAAAATAAAAAATAAGGCAATTCAATATTCAAAACATAAATAAATCGGGATAGATTAAACAAGTATTTGAATAAATAATTGGGAAATCATTTTCCAAAATAAAAAAATATATATAGGAACTAAAAATCAACTGGGTCGGAAAAAATACTGCAAAATGCATAACACCCCGGGGCGGGCCCAATGTAATGTTTTCAATAAAATGGAGTACATTAATTGTGCTGAAATGCGACAATCGCCAAAAAACAATCGAAGTATGATTAAAAAGTTTCAGAATTGTATTCATAAATAAAACAGGAAGTGTGTAAATAAATTTTAATTATCATTTTAAAACTATACATTGATAGCTGTTCCAGATCCTTTAGTATATATTCTGCCGAATTCTACATAACTCTCTCGTCAAGTTATTTGAATCGTTTTAATATCGTCATTCTTTTAATTTCACTTTGGAAACAAAAAGTACAGTTTCTGGGTCTTACAGTTACATTTTGTGTGTGTCAAAAGTTGACGAATAACAGCCGCAATGTGGGATGGTGAGGATCGTGTAGCAAGAATTTTTTTTGTTTGAGTTCAAGTTAAGACATGTGCGTATGGGGTTTCAACGGCTGATCTATTATGCACCTGTAAAACTCTGCAATCACTGTTTATCTCGCAGAAATAAATTTCAAGTGAATCATTATTTCGATTTTTTATTATAAATTTCTCGCTTACATCAATATATATTTTAACAATATTCACTCTTTCTTAAACTCAATAAAAACAAATACCTTTCAGTGCCAGTTGACTTTATTTAATATACAGGGTTATTCAAAATAATTCAACTGATTTCAAAATTCCCTACTTTCAAAAATAAACGACACATAATGACAAGTAACGTATGAATACAAAGGAAAAATATGGTAGTTTTATACTATAAACAATAAATAGCCTTTGTGCATTCTTCATGAGCTATTTCCTGAAAACTGTCACAGAAGCTTTCATGGAGCTACCTCGCCGTTAGTAGGGCCGCAGTGGACCAGATAAATTTTGATGTTACACAGCTGGCCACCTAAGTTACCTTATATGGTCCCATGCGATTTCTACCTTTGGGGTTTGTAAAGATAAAGTGTATGCACCACCATTACTTATAAATTTTTGTGAATTTTAGCAATGGATTTCTGCTACTGTACAATCAATTACAACTGACACTTTACAATGTGTTTAGCAAGAATTTGCATATCGATTTGACATACGTGTAACCAAAGGAAGTTATATCGAACACTTGTAAAAGAAAACTATGTTAAGTGCACTTGTTCTATGTTTCCCCCTTTTCATTTATATACATTACTCCAAATCACACATTATGCAATAAGAATACACTCGTATAATCACATTATACAAAATATGTAAAATATTTTTGATGCAAATATTCTACTATAAGATATATTGATTTATGCTAGGATGATTGAATCATTTGAAATTTTTTTTTTCTATTATGTAGTGTTAACTTCCCTACCTAAAGCCCGCCTGTAGAGGGCATTCATTTGTAAAGGGAAGAGTGTTTGATGTCACACGATCCCCTCAGACGGGACATGACCGGATTTCCGAGAGGAGCTGTTGTAAACGAGCGGTAGTAAGGAGTGTAAATAAATTGTTGTTGTTATACAACCTAGTGTGTTTTTGTCTTAGGACAACTGTGAACTGTAATCTAATGATTATTAACTAAGTTAACAAAAAGTATAAGTAAAGGAAGTGTATGTGTAAGGATGACACACAGTAAAAAGAAGTTTCAATAATAGTCACTGTTTATTCATTAAAATTTCTTACCTAGTAATCAAATGAAACCTTACTTTTTCCCTAATTTTCTTAAAATTTTCTTTTTAAATTCGATATTTTGAACTATTTTATGAACTTTTTAAATTCTATATTATGAACTTTTAAACTTGTTTTTAGCATTATGACTAAAGCTAATTCAGCCTTTTCTTATTACTTCAGGGTCTTTTTCCTTGTGAAACCTAAGAATCCAAAACCTGAAAATAAACTAAATACAGGAATTATTTTTCTGCACTTATTAGAAATGTTAATGTTAAAAATGTCTCAGTCACAAATAAACATTTCTTATTCTTTATTCCACTGGATATATATTTGCTATCATGTCTTTCGGAATGTCTCTCTCAGAATACTGGCCTGTAGTCAGGAGACCTGGTCCAAACCACCGCAGATCATTTTTAGACAGGTTGGTGGGATCCATCTCTCCTTAATGAAAATCTATGGATTCTCTTGCGAAGATAAATAGTGTCAGTATTGAACGCTAGTCACTTCTTGTAATGCAGACATACGGGAAAGGAATGTCTTAAATTGATAAGACAATTTTCTGTTGTTCTTGTAGAAGGTTATCTGCTTGTATATCTCGACTTTCTCACTAAGCTTTTTCTCAGATTCTCTTGATTCAATTCTGAACTCGAGCTCCCCCCCCCCTTCCCCTCAAAGGATAACTGTGTACTGAAATTTTAAAACTGAAACTTTTTATACTTAAATTTTTTCTGAGGAAATCAATGTTCTAAATCCCATACTCTAGACAAACATTCTTTTCACCTTAAAAATAAACAATGAAATTTGAATTAATTTTACGCATTCTGTGTAATAGGTATTCTATCATTATCCTTTTCAAGACTTTTTAGATGACAATTTCTGCTTTCTTAGTAAAATGTCTCAACATCTTGGAAATTCCAAACCAGTATAAAGAATAGCGGATTCCCTCATTGTTTTTCCGTGTGCCCATGTGTGCTCCGAATACAGGTTCACGAGAGAATTTTAACACTTGTAGTAACTCATTCTTAGGAAGTACTAGTTAGCTCACAGGCTGTCCCAGTATTTTATCTGTATGGCAATTGAAAAGTAGTTTTTTTTGTTGTTGTTTTGCTTTGCAAAATGGCATCTTTTAATGACGGGTAAATTTTTAGCGCCTCCCGTAGCTTCATAGATGTCATTGAGTGCATAATGTCCTGAGTGTTGCTTTCTTCTATGAGATCTTCAGAAAGCTCCTCTGCCGTTGTTGATTCAAAAGCCCTATTGACACTTCTTCCCTCTCTTGGATTTCCTGCAGGATGATTTCTCCTCGGAGTTTTCCCAACGCCTTTCGGAAAGGTGACCTTCTTTTCTCTGTTCCCCCAGTTCTTTTCCTTCTTTACCCTGGCCGATGTTGTTTGCACTATGTAACGGACTACTGTTTTCATCGCCTCCGCTTGAGTTCTCATTTATTCTAATTGTGCTCCCGATTTAAACGACGTTTCTCTCTTTTTCTTTTGTTTTCTTCTTCTGTATCACGGTTTTCAATAGTAAAGGGAAAAACAATTTTGACAAGTTCTTCATCTTCCAAATATTCTCTACTATTTATTTATTTCTGATTCAATTACAACATATTTAAGCTTGTCGGGTTTTGAAATGGATTTGCTTTTCCCCTAAGAAGAGCGAAAAAGAGCGTCTTTACTCAAGATGTCATATTTGTAACTACGCAGTTTCTAACTCAATTGCTAGTTGTAATCGTCTTGTGTTTGTTTTATCTGCTTCATGTAGCGTTATGTGGCAATTAAAAGTATGTATAACACTTTATCTTCTCGCTTTTACCTTTGCCGCTGTAGCCTAGTTGTCATGGTTTCGGATTCGTGCCCGTCGGTTTTCGTTCAGGTGCGGGTTCGAGCTTTGGCCGCTAAAGACCCGCCGTGTAACCGGGGCTGATGAACGTTAAATCTGCCGGTGCACAAAGTCCTCCCGATGGCGTGAAGTGGAAGCTAGGAGAGGGGGTTCTAGCTCAGGTGTCATCTTCGTCACTTGACCGAGGATCAAAATTACGAGGTCCGTCGCCAATAGCCCTCGTGTTGTTTCTTGTGCGACATTAATAAAAACTAAATTAAACTTGTTTTTACCTTCCTATAATATATCGATTGAAGTCTAAAGAAGTCAACTAGCCTCATTTATTTTGTTGTGTGTTAACACAAAAAAACAAGCTTCAACCGTTTTGTTGATCTCTCTTAAAACGTTACCGAATCTTCTTCCTTTACATTTTAAAAATATTTCTTTCTTCTTTCTCTGGTCTGGATATAGGTATGTTGTTATATTTCACTTTCTTCAAAATAAAAGCACCAGTATTTCTTCAGAATGTATATTTTGTATTTCCATAAAAATAGAGACAAAACTTTCAAATATGCACAGTACGTTACGCTAAAATCGGAACAGTTTTCAGAGCACTTTCTTTTTGGAAGGACAACGTTTGTCTATCGTTACAGACGGTGTCTCTTCTCGTCAAGTGCTCTGTAACTATTGCCACAAGTAGCCAGACATTACAAGGATTATCAGTAACCTAGATTCTGTTATAAAAATTTAGAGCGGTTTTTTTTAAAGTATTGTTTTATAGTCAAAAGTTCAATTAGATATTTATTAAATGATTTATGCTAAACAGAATTACAATCCTACCATAAATAACGACCAAATGAATAAAAATTACAATTACGAAATAACTACATTATGTTACGAAGAACAAACAAATGAATGAATATAATTATCCTCAAAAAATAACATGAAGTTCAAAAAAAATAACATTCAAAAGCATTGATAACAATATCATGTGACGTAACATGAGCAAGAATCTTACCCAGAGAAGACAAAATGTGCAACACCGGTCAATTTAAAACTAATTTCTTAAATAAATTTAAACGAATTTTGATTAAACAAAACGGTTTTGAGGTGTACAATAAGAATTCCCAATGATTTTTTGTACCAATTTCATTCTTCTGTGTTTTGTAATTTTCCCCACAACATCGTCCACATACACAACAAACTCTTCCTAGATCATTGCTTCTCAACTGGGGAATTGGGATGATGCTGAGGGACAGTGAACTTGTTTTGGGCAGTAGGGTGGTGGTCACGTTTTGAGAAATAAGGGGGCGATATGAGCATGAAATTTAATTTTAAAACTCCCAAATAAATTCATTAAATCTCTTATCCTATGTATGCCTTTTGTACCAGTATAAAACGTGCTATAGGCGAAGAGTTGCTACTGCCGGCTGTCAAAGAAATTTTAGAGATGGTTTTATACCATCTATCTGTGACAAATGTAATAAAAAATATTTCATTAAACAACTTTGCAGTGAGTTGATGAGATGGCTGAAGGCTTTAAAGATTCCTTAACATATATAAATTTCTGATGCCCACCAAATTTTCTCTTCAAGTTTATGAATCATCCTTACCAAATAATGATGTTTTACTGTTGGCGTGCGTCCGGTTTGTGAAAGAAGGAAAAATTATTCAATAGATGCTTGATTGCAATTTTAAAGGAAATATATTTTTATTGCTGTCAAATATTATTTTAAATATTCCTCTAGCGAAAATTATGTATGTTGCAGCTTATGGATATTCTTCAATGATGGTGCGACATAGTGGGTTCATTACCCATTTGAAGAGGGAGATACCAGATATTTTAACTTTTTACTGTATGATTCATAGATTGCATTTAGTGGCATAAGACTTCAGTGATATCACATCACCCATTACAATATGTCACCTCTGCCGAGAACAAAATTCGCAATAATGCTTTCAAAGATCAGTTATTCGGGCAGCTGTATTAGGACAACAATGAAGAATTCACTCGCTTGCTTGTACGCAGAGAGGTTCTCTTGCTCTCCACAAGGTATGCTTCAATAGGTTCTGAAATCTTTTTGACTCTGGGTTTGAGTTTCTCGAAAAGAACGATGTAGCTCTGAGAGACCAATTGCAACAATTTAAGAACATGATCAATTTATTAGCAAAATTCTATGGAATTAATTTGCAGTTTCAAGTGACGAGCTCAATCTGATAGCAGCAAAATCCATTTCTGCCTTCATAAACAAACTCACTTGCGGAAGCAGAATTTTGGTAGCAACGAGTTCAGCCAGTTTCAAATCTTGACGAATTTGCATAAAAACAGTGAAATACCTTTCGGTGATACACATATTTATTGTTAGCACTTTTAATCCTTGCACAAGTACTTTTCTGAAAGTTTTGTTGATATTTTGTCTTTGGACATCCTTTGAAAGCCAGCTTTCAAAATAGAAGTTGTCTCATAGAATTTTGACTTCAAAATGACATTAGTCATCTTTAACCTGCACTGTGGATTATCGTTAAACATTTTTTAATTGCATTCCCTTCTGTTTACCTCGTCTAGCGAGGATTTAGTGTTGTGCCGGATATAATTTCAAAAAAGAGAAATCTTCTTTAAATAGTGCGAAGAGGGGACTTGTGCCTTCTTCTCACTAAAAATATTGAACCGAAAGTTAAGAAATTGACTCTAAACAATCATCAAACGCAACCATCCCATGGACATAGGTACTTTATTGCTTCATTAATGCTACTTTTCTTTAAAAAAAAATCTGCTCCTTTTTTAATTATCTAAGAATTTTTTTTTAAAAAAACTCCTTTTAAACATGTTTTTTTTCTCCATTAGTCATTTTAATTTTAACCAATAGACTGCAATAACATACCGCAGCAAAAGTATCGAATTAATCCAAACAAATTGGATGCGTAAGTGTAATAAAGAAAATCAAACATTTTGTGGGTATGTGTCTCATATAATTCAGTAACCCCTCTTCTCCATACTCTAAATTACGAAAAGAGGTGCATTCATTATCAAAGGGAGACGTTGAAAATATTTTCGCTCCTTAGGGGGCAGCAGCTTTAAAAAGATTGTGAATCATTGATATAGATTAACTCTTCAGTGTTCAAGTTCAGTACCAAACAAGCTGTGCACGGAATTAAAATCTTAAATTCACATGACAATATGAATTTTCTCGTACGTAATGAATTCTTCCCTCTTCATCAAGTAATTTCCTCTTTATCTATTTAATAGTAATGCATAACCTAATCTTTTAAATATCTTGACCTTAATTATAAATTAACTCCTGGACAAGTCCATTGTTTAGTCTCCTCTTAATTTTCACCCCTATTGGAGATTAAAGTCCTCGCGGAAACAAATGCTCACTTCATTTATAATATTTTGATGTACAATGTCATATTTTGAATTTTTGCTTTCTTTAAAATGTTTTGTAGAAAACAATTAGTTCCTTTTTAAGACGTTTTTCTGTATTTTACTTGGTGTGTGTGTGTGCGTGTCATCAAATTTTCGATCGTTAATTTAACCAACTTCCCATTAAGCAAGAGCTTTGAAACTTTGGGAATCGTTCTTACTTGCCTAACAATGCAATATTTAGACATTTGCAACAAGTTTTAACTCATATATTTTTTAAATAATGCAGTTTAGCCCAACCACTTGGCGTGGTTTTAAAAATTACAAATCCTTATGTTTTTGGCTGAACGTTAAGTCCGCGAAGCGGACCAGGGCAGCCACATTTGGCAAAATACCACCAAATAATTCTTGTCTCCAAGAGTGGTTTGACTAAACTGCATTCCAACCATTTAATTTACCGGATGAATTAATTTTAGTTAGTTTTAACGTTTTTATGTATTTCACTTGGTGTGTGTGTATCAGAGTGTCATCAAATTTTCGATAGTTAATTTAACCAACTTCCCATCAAGCTAGAGCTCTGAAATTTTGAGAATCGTTCTTACTCGCCTAACAATGCAATATTTAGACATTTGCGACAATTTTTATCTAATATTTCAATAATTTTGTTTATAAACTTTGCCACCATATAAAAACTTTGTTCTTAAAAACTTTGGTTTTTATCTCGAATTATTATTTCTTTTCTTCGGAGGAGGGAAAAGACTGCGGATCAAGTTTCGATTCCTCTGAAAGAATAACTGTCGGTGCAACAAGTAAAATATGACTGAACTTTCGTTGTTGTTGGTGATGATGAGAGGGGGGAGATATGAAAAAGGAGATTCAGAAAGCGTTTCATACTTCGAAATACAAACATCACAGGCACGACTTTAGTACAATATTTTTTTAAGCTAATGTTCATATGTTGTGATAAACTGATTGAAAAAAGTATTTGTGTGATTATTAAGAGTCAATGTTTTTATTGCGAATTCATTGAATTTGTTGTTGCATTAAATTTCTATTTTAATCAAAACCTCAATTGAATTAAAGAACATATTTTATTGCTATTGCAAATGCTCATTACAATGGAACGGAAATATTAGTAAGAGTTTCTGTTTCTGGTCGCGGGTGTTCTCCGGTGCAAGAGCCGAGGTGGTGGTGGTTGAAAGTCTTTTTTATATGTGGTCATGTTTTCGCATGGAATGGTTAGTCGGCGCCAAGGTTGTGATCTTTTTGGATGCCAGGCTGGAATTTCCCTGTTATCATCAAAGATAAAAAAAAAATAATAAAAATAAAGAAAACGTCTTGATTATTAATTTAATAACAGAATAACAGCTATAAGAAAAGAAAGTGAAATCTTGGTATATATATAAAGTATATACACATATACATATATACGTATATACACATATACATATATA
>BMAW01045360.1:1283386-1378729 GCA_019974015.1 Nephila pilipes
GAAAGCTGTTTATCGCTATTTACTCGCAACAAAAAATATTTCTTGCGTCGTTACGTGACCATGGACGAAACATGGATACATCACTACACTCCAGAGTCGAAGCGGCAGTCATCTGAGTGGCGCACAGCTGGCGAAAGCCGTCCGAAGCGTCCGAAAACGCAGCAGTCAGCTGGCAAAGTCATGGCGTCAGTTTTTTGGGATACGCATGGCGTGATTTTCATTCACTACCTCGAAAAAGGTAAATCTATCAACAGTGATTATTATATTGACTTGCTGGTGCGTTTGAAGGAGGAAATCGCAAAAAAAAAAACGACCGCACAGTCTCGGGACTTATTGATCCATGTGTTAATATCCCTCACATTTCCAAACATTGGATTTAAATAATTCAGCATTTGAAGATTTTGTTGAATAAAGTTTTTGATTAGTTGCTCAAAGTCCATTGTTAAAATAGCAAGATCGCCTTATATTTGCAATCGACTTTCATAATCCATTGTCATGCGATCATGTTCAAGTGGATTGGCAAATTCATGGGTCCTCCCGTGGTATTCGAACACATCGACGATAAAATTTCACAGATATTCTCACAAAATCTCTAACCATGAAGTTATCAACATGGATTCAACTTCTGAAATGTCATATCTTCCACCACTCTCACTGCAGATTTCAAAACTTCGCTCAGAAACAAATTACAAAAAATACGCTAGAAGACAAGGCCCTTTCCGTAATTTATTTTCCGGATATGCACAAATTGACACAAGTTATTTTCGATGGGAACATAAGTGTTCCTAAGACCAACTTCCTAGAATAATTAGTTTGCTTAAAAGAGTTAAATAATTAGTTTGCTTTTGGCAGATTATATGCAGAACGTTTGCAATGAAAACAGTTGAAATAATAAAAGTGTCTTTCACAACGAAAGTCTTTTCTACTAAAGATGACACGTTAATTCCCTCGATCCAATTGGCAAGCAATTGCTGAAGTTCAGATGGAACATAGATACCTTTTTTTAGTTTGGAAAAGTCGAATATTCTTTCTGTCATATATTAACGTATATGAACTTGTTCGATGCTAACAAAAATATATCACTGCAACATAGATGTCTTGCCATAAATAGAAGTGATGTACTGGAACAGAATTGTCACAGAAAAAGAAGAATCTGGGTATCTTTATTAAAACATATTCGTTTCGTTGATTCATTCATCCAATTATACATTCGCTTCCTTTTCATGAAAATCGTCAGAAAGAAATTCCCGTGATGATTAAAAGAACTTCTAAAAACAAGCAGAAGTAAGAATCATAAATAAGAATGGCAGAAAGTACAGGCGCTTATACTTAAAATTCGCATTGTGTCTTACAATATTTTCAATATATCACAGATTATTAAAAGTTTTCAAATCTCCCCTTCGCTTATCGGCATAAGACATTTTTATCAGAGTATTCTTAATGTAAGTTAACAAAGTCCACGCTTTTTTCAGATATAGGGGTAAAAAACCTTCTTTCCTTAAACTATAATAATAAGTAAACATGCATACGCTTTTATTAGTGACAAGATATTTTGTCAAAACATTCAAGCAGTAAATCAACATATAGCCCACATATTCTTATACAGGGAAACAAACATGATATAATTCAAGACACACAGAAAAAAAATCAGTAAGAATATTATGAACTTTTTCCCCCCTTCAGAATTACATATGAGCAAAAATGTGCTTAAAATGACTTTTTCAAAATTGAAAATAAATCTGGATGTTGGGTATGTCGTTACTTCTGTCTAGAGGGAGAAGGTATGAGAGGAAGATATATGGCGCCATTTCCGTATTCTGGATAGCGGCGCTTAGTACCGCCGCAATGTAAAAGGGAGACAGTCATTGTCATATCGGCCATTACACCACCAGAATCATCTATATCAACTAACCGATGAGTAACTCGAACACAGGTTACCAACAAGATGTTTGACAAACGACTGAAATACCTGGATTTACTCTCGCATTGATCGTTAAGACTTTTATTCTTCGTGGTTGTACACCGGGAGGTCCAATTAAAGAGGACTCAATCAACTTGGAACGCTGCTGACTGTGAACGAATTCGCTTAAGTGATGAGTTCTTTTTCCATTTGTATCCAGGCGACCGGTCCAAGTGTATTCGTAAGCATCCAGAGCAATGTATGCCTTTACTATGCATCTTGCCCTTATTATTGCGTGTCACTCAAATCTACATCATAGCATTATGGTCTGGGATGCCATTTCTTTGGATATTCGGAAATCTATGCTACTCAATCGTAGCACAATGACAGTACAGTGATAGTAGATGATGTTGTATGACCCATTGTGTAAGTGCTGCACAACATAATGTCCTACCACTCTTAGCATGATCTGCTATTAATTGTTTTTAAGCTTATCTATATTCTTCCTTACCCATTTAGGTAGCCTGATTTTTTCCCTGTAGACTTGACCCTGTGATCTCAGGACCTGATGGGAAGAACCCTACAACCATCCTAGAATGAAGCAGCAAAGAGCGACCAGTCGACTTTTATCGGGCCCAGTACGTCCGATCAGGGTCTCAATCAGTTATTTTCCGGCTCGGCGCACACGAAAAAAAAATAATAAAAACAAAATTGAATTTCACAAGGAGAGAGGGGATATATATGAATTACATTAATAGCTGGAAAAGCGACCTTCTCTACAAATATCTTTCAGAATGTTTCTCTACGTATCATCACGATGATTCTGGAACGTGTTGGCTCTCTTGAGCAACAATGCCTGAAGTTAAAGCGTCTTAATAACTAGACCGAGCGATACGTGTCTTTTGATCTAGTCGTTGAGAGCATAGCAAAAAAGCAACTTTTCTTCGTACCCAGTAGACAAAGGTTTGAGACTCCGCCGGCATTCAAAGATCAACTGTCTTCTCCCTCCACGGAATTGGAAAAAATCTAACGTCGAAAGCCCATGCCCCACAAGGGGCAACTTACATCCAGACAAGAAATTAACCTACGCCTAATTGACTTACATATTTATAAGGATTGAACTCAAGAATAAATCATCCTATTATTCCGAAATCGTATTCGCATGTTCAGCACACCCATCATTAGCTTAGTTGCAAGTGAACAATCCCTTCATATGTCTATTTTAAAGTTTCGATACATGTTTCTGCCCCCATTTTTTGAGTTGTTCTGCTTATCAACTAACGAAAGGATTTACCTTTTCTGGATGGTGTGAACCTTGTAGTCGCGTTCGGTCACCGATATGCCCCTGAACTTAGGCTTGGGTATCTCGTAGTAGATGATTCGCGCCGGTTTCCGGATATTTCCATCTCCGTTTGTGCAGCACAGGCATCGACCTTCTCGTCTTGTCCACAACGGTGGCGAACTGGAGTCTCCTGAAATGAATATTGGATCTCGTTTAAAATATTATATCTTTTTTTTTGACAAAAAATAAGGGGGGGGGACATTGATGTCTAAAAGCGTTTTCTTCCTAAAAAAACATGATGAAAAAACGATTGATACAAGAAAGTTTTTTTTTTTTTTCCGTGTTTGTTACAAAAATTTGGGAGATAAAAACTAGCTTAAGAGTCGCTTCGATTTTATGGAAGCGGAATAAAATGAGCTTTTGTCTCCGACCATTAAAAAACATAATTCTAGAATCAGTAGCTTACAAAAAAGGTTCCAGAAAGATTTTCCTAAAATTTCCAGATTTTTTTTTTTTTTTTAAGTTTACTTAAGGAAACAAGAACTGAAAACAAAAATTATTTATTGAAACATTGCATTGAAATTGCATGAAATTTTTTTGAATATTGTACTGAAGGTTTTTCAATAGATAAATAAATCATATATTTATTTTTAAAATGTTAGAGGTCAAATCTTATATTGATATAAGGAAAACTACATGTATTTCCCCCCAACACACACACACACACACACACACACACACACATATATATATATATATATATATATATATATATATATATATATATATATATATATACAATATATATATAATATTTCTCTTTTTAAAAAGGCTTAATTCATGCAAACGGAGTACATTTTAATAATTTAACGCAATTTTATTCTTATGTACCATAATTTTCTTGTGTATAATGTGAATTTTAATCACATAATAGTAATTTTCTCATTGATATAAAATTAATACATTGCTTACAGTAACAAAGGAAGAATTCTATTCGAAAAAATATAATTCAATAGTGATTATGTAATTAATCAATAAATATCATTAAGCTGATTGATTCATTAGAATAATTATTTTAAATATCATTCATTTTATATGCGTACCTATAATATTATATATTAATGTTATTATAAATTTAATTTTTTAATGCGAAACAGAATAATTGTCTGGTAAGGTCCTGTCCAGCATCCATAGTTTCAAGAAATTCGATAAATAAATAAATAGAATTGAAAAAAATTTAAAAAAATAGTTTTACAAAGAACAGATTTAGCCACCCAAGGTGTACTTCTTTTAAAATTATTATTAAATTACTCAATACATTAAATATAAGAATTAAAGTAAACGATGAAATATCGAAAAATGGACAATAGTAAACTTTGTCGACATTAAAATTAAAGGAAACGATAAATTATTAAATTGAATATATTTAAGCTAAATGTAATTAAAATTTAAGCAAACGATAAATCTCTCTCATTAAACTGAATATTATATCAGCTACTTGCAATTTCAATTAAAACAAACGATAAATTATTAAATTGAATATATTTAAGCTAAATGTAATTAAAATTGAAGCAAACGATAACAAACTGAAAAGTGATTTGGTACGCCAAAAGTGATCCAACTTAAGCAATAGCCCTTTGAGTGGCTAAAAAAAAAAACGTTAATGAAATTTGAGGTATTCATACATTCAGTTAAATGTTGTTTTTTGGATTTTTCAATGCTAATCTCTTTAAATTATAATAAGTTCTGCATCGGTTGTTCATTACTTTGCACTAAAATCGCTCAGAGTTTAACGAATCTATTTTCCAAGCTTGCATCACATTGAATAGCAAATATCGCTCTGCCGAAGATACATTAATCATTTTAATAATAATAATTTATCCATTTAATATTTTGCTTCTAGTTATACTATTTCTGATCTGATTAAGAAACTCAAACGATGGATGCATTTTTATTTCTTAAAGAGCAAGCCTTCGGAAATGTGAATGATGATCATCGTCAAGAGAACAAAACTTTAAATTAAAATTATTTAGATTAAAAACCTATTTAGAAACCTATTAGCCCATCTAGAAACCTATTAGCCCATCTAGAAACTCATCAACGATTCTGAACTCACCTCTGGAGCTGTCTCTGGGTTGCAAACAATTTTTCCCTACGTTTTCTTTGGAATAACAAAGCAGCTGCTCGCCAAATCCCGTTGTAGGTTTGTTATCTCCTTGTATTCCAAACTGTGTTCTTGCTCCACCACATTGGCTATTATGTAAATGACAACAATGATAATGATGCACACAAAATAAAATTAAAATATTGAACTTACGGAACAACATTAATTGTCCAGAATTGTTAAGAGATTTGTGTGAACTGGCAAACACACACACACGGAAAATGTATTGATCTTTTCAGCAGTTAACAGATTCCTACACTCTTCTAATGGATGAGAGTCATGCGATGTCACGGCCACTTTACAGGTGTAATCCGACAAATCAGTTCATGTGTCTCATTGTAGCTAGCTTTGCGTTTTACAGAAATTTTCTTTAAAAACATAATTGAAAATAATATTTCAACAAAAAATATAAATCATACACTTGCTTTATACGAATCTACAATGCATAAGCTAAAATCAATAATATATACTTTTTTGAAATTTTTTTTGGATAATCTGAATGCTTGTGCAATATTATCTAATAGTTAAATTTTAAATAACTTATGGAGTTTAAAAGTATAACGAGTACGAGATTGATGTCAACATCAACTTCAATGGAAATCACGTAATTGCATCTGTCATGCGATCGCTGTGTATTGAGCTCTTAGCGCATCCTCTTCTTAAGCAATAATAGCGAAGTCTTACTCTTCAGTTATTTTTTAAATGCCTCTGCTTTTTGACGGAACGTTAATTATATAATCAAGCCTACCATTGGGGAATGCTCGAACAAGGATCCCTACGCAATATAGATGGTACAATTGATGCTCCTGTTAAGTACAAGGTGCGTAGTGTTATTCGCTTTCTTTAGCAGAAGAGAATAATGCAATCGAAATTCACCAAAAAATGAACCGAGTATACTGTGAAAACTTTATGACTGATGGTGTTGTGAGTGAGTGGTGTAGACAGTTTAAAGACGAGTGAACCGACGTTCACGATGAAGAGGGACAAGAATGCAAGTTTGTTCAAACAAATCGTCAACTGCAGGAATGTTATGGCAAAGGGTTTTTGAGGCCAAAAAAGTGTTTGGCTTGTTGAGTTTATGGAACCAGGGAATACGATCAATGCAGCTGTTTATTATCAAACTTAAAGACGACCGACGAGCCATTCAAAACAAAAGAAGAGGAATGGAGTTTCGAAACTAAATACAAGTCTATCTCATATCACTGGCGGCAACGTTCCTCGAAGAAAGGATCGGAAAGCTCTTCCACCGATATGACGAATGCCTTAATCTACACGGTGATTATGTTGAAAAGTATCCATGTTTGTATATAACTTTTGGTGACAAATTCCTCTTTTTCTGTATTCTTGTCTTTTTTTTACGGTCCTTCGGAAGGTGAAAAAAATGGCCCTCGTATGTCCTACAAAGGTTATGATGTTTGGGCGAAATTACCAAAATGGAACACATCTACTGCAAGAAATTTTTGGAAAAAAAATCGTTTTCTGAAATTATAGTTCATCGCATGAACTATAAAGTTTAAATTTTCTAACAAAATAATTTAAACTTTTGACTGCTTCACAAAATCCAAAATTGATTGAATAGATATTTTTCTATACAAGCATACGAATATTCAATAGTTCATTGCTAAATTCATTACAATGTTTAAAAACTTTCAAAGCATAACAGACAATTCTGTAAATTAGTTCTTCCCTATTAAAATACCATCTTTGTTTCTCAACAAGCTTTCAATGTTTGGTGAAGATTAAATTATTGCTTGACAGCAGTTGAACTACCATGCGCCTCAAAACTAATATTTCATGATTATTATGGGGTATCTGTAGTATGGATGAAGAGGATATACAAATAAATTTATACAATCAACATAAAAATTAAAATTGCTGCATCAACTTAAAACATTCATTTCATTTTCAACATTCATTTTCAAACTTAAGACCAAATTTTTTTTCTACCAAACTTTGAAATTGGTCATGAATTCAAGCTAAGAATGTGTTTTAAATAACTAAAATAAATTAAAAATAAGTTTTCAGGGGATTTGTTATTACCCAGGTACTATGTAACAAACCAAACCGACATAACATAACCCTCCCCTGAGAATTGGCTATTATTTCAGGTGAGACTGAATTTTGGTCTTACACTTGCCCAGAAGTTAAGATTTAGATATTAAGATAATAAAATAAAATTACAGTGCAATAGCTTTTTAGACAATATTAAATTAATTTTGAAAAATATGCTGAATATATATTATTAATATTAGAATATCACTAGTTGAAGTACTAATGTTGTTAAAATTAATCCAAAAGAGAAGATGGTTGAAATTCATGAGTTTAGGCTTAGGATATTGCAGCAGTAGTCTATATGTAACACGTAACTTAGCTTATTCATCCTCGTCACCAGACTGAAGCTCAAAATTATGAAGCTCACCGCCAATAGCCCATGTGTTACATCTAAATGCGATGTTAATAAACAATCAGTCAATCAGCTCTGCTGACACTCAACTACTGCTAAAAACATCTGATGCCGCTTTCGATCTACAGTGTAGCGGAATTGATGCACATTAAATCTGTCGTGGTCCAAGTTCTCCCGTGTGAGTGATATGGAAATTTGGAGAGGTAGGGGTCAAGTGTTGTCTCAATCAGGTGTGGTCTGAATCAGTTGACCGAGGTTAAAAAATTACGATGTCGGCCTTCAATAGTCCTTCTATTTTTTCTAAGTGCGACGTCAATGAGCATTATCTCATATTAACTCACACGCCACTGAAAATTGTTTGGAATGTTCTATTTGTATCTATCTAGAACTATTCAATCTGAAAAAGTGATACTTTTTCTCTGGTCTCCATTTCTTTGCGGTAAACAGGTATTTTGGGTTAATTAGGACTCCCATCTTGAATATTTGAATGGATGACGAATTCATCTCTTTTGTTGAAAGTTAGCTACGTACCTTAGGAGAATTTCAAGGGTGCCACTTAAATTAAGGAATGTCCATAAATTTGCCAATTTGATATATTATTAAAATCAATCTTACCTCGCCATCAGAGATTTTTTCAGTTATTGGATGAATTTCAGCATATGGAGTTAGTCTGTAAATAAAAATATTTTAATTCAGTTCTCGATCGATTAATGGAACTATTTATTAATAAAGATGCTTTCGTAAAATTTTGGAGTGCAATTCCATAAGCGATTAATCACCAAACAATGATTCAATTACCGTCAATGACATAGCATCCGTAATCTTTCGCAGTTTGACTTGCCCACCGGAGTTCAAATTCTTTAGCATAAATGAAATTTGGAATATGCTTAGAATGGAGGAGTACATATAATTACTTCTACTTTATTACTTACTGTTATTAAAACTATTAATGCTACTCCCTCCCACTTCCAAAGACTTAATGAAAACTAACTGAATTTATTTAGCACTTCATTTTTTCAGTTCATGTTTTTTTAGTTTATGAAAAAATAACTTTCAAATAAAATGAGAACTTTATTGTTACGTGACAATAGCTTTTTTGATTTGTTGCATCCTCACTAAAGCGAAAAATCTGATGCTGGCGAAATTTGCACCCAGCTAACGGGTATTTAGTGATCCATTAGATTAGCGATCTCCTAAAAGTCTGAGAATTTATTGGTAACTATTGGTTATATTTGGAGATAAGTTTCTATGGTGAACCATCGGTGTCATCAGCATTTGCATATGTTTTCTTGCAATTTCCTTCCTCTTTCGTAAAAAGTAAAACCAAAATTTATAATTAGGATATTAAGAGTATTATCACAACCACATGTAGCAAAGTTTAACGACTTTTTACATTTGAAGAATAATGACGAATTACAAAGCATAAGAGTTACAAATTACAATCAATCATGTTTGTACAAACATAGTTAAAGTTTTAATTACTTTTTAAGAAGTATTTTAAGCTTTAAGGCACGATTTGATCTTCCCCCCTTAATTTGTGGAACTTTCCATCACGATAGACTTAAGAATATATTCAAAGCCCCTAATTACTTTAATTTCTTTATCTTGGTACCATATATGTATATTCAGCAAGATATAAGTCCAGATGGAGATATTATTTTGTGCTTTTTATTGTGCTCTTTTGCATTTTTAAAACTAAACTGTAATTGCTCATCAATATTTTGAAAAACTCCAGCATCTATCTGATTCAATTTTCCGGAGACGACAGCCTTTGATTCAAAATATCTCAGAATATCCGCCAATTTTTTAGATTTAAAAAGAGCAAATAATTTTTTTTTTTTGTACTTTTCCATTTCGCCGGCGCAAATCTCGCCAAGCAGACTTTTTTGATGACAACACTTAGGGTACACATATTCCGTTTGGCGTCGGTTGTATCATTTTTGGCGACTTTATCGCTTACGCCGGCGAAATGGAAAAGTACCTTTTTTTTTTACAGACAGGAACTCAATTTATATGATTTGTATACATTCATTCACTTTGAAGCCGATAGTCTTATAGAAGATAGTTGACTATAATACTTTTTAAGACCCTTGACTACGATACAAATATCTACTTAGTCTCTGAATTTGAAAAAAAAAAAAAAAAATGGATCCTATTTTAGCCTATGAATTGACGACATGAAACATAATGGCAGCAAATAGTGTGGCATATGCTCTGAATCTGCAACCTTAGCAATTATAGGCTTAGTTGCTCTATATCCCATAAAACCAATCAATCATTCGACAACCTTAATAATACATTCCTATCAGACCCTTTTCAATGCAACTCTTTAGCGCAATTTACATCAATTTTATTTTCGATGAAAATGTAGTTTAGCCCAAAATTGAAGGGCTAAATTGGCACGATTTCAAAAATTGCCAAAATTGAAGAAACTCAAAAGAGTGTCACGCCTAAAGTCATCAAAAAGCAGAGAAAACAAAGTATTGCAAAATATCGCCAAAAAAATATCTTTTCAAAAATGGGTGGACTAAAGTACATTTCTGTCGCCAAATGATAGGATAAAATAGAATTTTATCGAGCAATCTTGATGGTTCAGAAATCTATACACCAATCAGCTAAATTATAAAAAAATAAATCTGTTAAAATAAAAAATCGTAAGCAAAAATAATATGATCACGAAACATTAAAAAGATTTTTTTAATTGAATAGTTACTTTCATCATAAAATACATATATTTACGAATTTCTTTCTTATATTTCGTTTCCAAAAGTTACAATTAAACTATCGGTTGGAATGCAGTTTAGCGTAACCACTTGGCGACAGGAATTGTTTGGCGATATTGTGCCCATTGTGGCTACCATGCTTTCTCTCGACTGAGGTGGCTTTAGCCTTGGCAACCCTTTCGAATAAGGCTTCAGGCTCCGCCATAAAAATCGCCAAATTTGGCAATTTTTCAAATCTCGCCAAGTGGTTACGCTAAACTGCATTTTCACCAAACTATCAATTTTAAGAAATTATTACAATTTACATAATTATTAATAATTTTGTGTAGTTAAATAATAATAAATATAATCACAATTTAAATAATTAATAACCAAAATCCCTATAATTTCAATTTATCTTTATAGATTACTGTATTTTTTTCAGTTTACATTTTATAATGACAGTAAGAAATAATGGTAGAATAGTGAAATTAAAATATTTAAAGAGCAAAAACGATACCAAATAGAAAATATTACTTACATGATACTATAAAGATGATGTACAGAAAGTTAAAAAAATAATATTGCGGAGGTGAATTTTTTTGGGGAAAATGGGAGGAAAATAAATAAATTTTTAACAGAGTGATATTTAACTCGTGAATTAATTATTGAGTAGTGTTGAGAGGTTTTTGAGTTCTTAAAAATTTATAAGATTGTAGCACACAACTTGTTAATGTTGATTGCTCTCGAGCAATAAGTTCGCAAAGCAAACCGTTGTAGCAAACCGTTAGTGTTCATTGCAAGATATGGCTTATGCTTGCTGTGATCGGTTGAGAAGGCAAAAGGGAAAGTGTATTCTATGAGGTGTCCTTCACAGATTATTTGGACTTAAGTCGCTCAATGCAGCAGAAAAAAATTAATGAATCGAAAATTAGCGCATGGTAGTCGAGGGACTAAGTTCTCATGATTTGGCTTGTAAAAAAGGGAAAGATTTAGCCACCAGATGCATTGGATCGTTCTTAAACTAAAAGGTCAAAGTTATGTTTATATAATAAAAATAGTTAATAATTTCATCAATAATTAAAAAAAAGAGCTAAGGAGGCCGAAAAAATTCTTCGAGGTCGTATCTTTGTGGGTTATTTCATAAATTTCAAAGAAAAAAAAAAAAAGGAAAAATCTGAATTTTCTGTTGCTTTTAAGTTTTTAAATAAATGTTTTGAAAGTTTTTTTTCTTTTAATGTAATCCAAAGACGACGAAATCACACTCCGAATTGAGTCATAAATTTCTTTGTTGCTTATGTATCGTCTCCATTACAAATCATTCTGATGGTAATCCTCAGGCGTAATCTAAAATTGAATGTAAAATAGAGGTGTCGAGGAATGTTTTACTTTCTAAAATCATTATTGAATTCCGACTAATTAGAGAATTAATCGAATGCAAATTTTTGCAGAACTATTTCTTACATATAAGAAATGAGGTTTCCAAGTTAAAGGGGAATCTAAAGAAATACCAAGATATTTAGTACTCTGACAACTAGGTATATGAGTGCTAAATAATTCAATTGGGGAAGTATTGATTTTTTATATGTGAATAGAGCCGCATCAGATTTCTCAACATTTACTTTAATTTCTTAATATTTGAGCGAATATTCTAGTGCAGGGAGGTAAACTGTGAGTGTTTTTCGCACTATTTGGAGGTTTTATATTTTGCAAATACACAGCACTATCATCAGCGTACAAGTTAATCCTTGTTTTTTTCTAGCTGGGGAGTGTCATTAATATGAATAATGTAAAATACATGACAAAGTAAGGAACTCTGCTGCTTATCAGTCGAAATAAATTTTTGTGCTGACAGTGTCTTTGTATGCATGTGAAATTTTCGATTGCTTCGCTATGAAATTATAAGCTGATTGATGTAAAACGAGAACAATTTATTTTGTGAATGAATCCATCAATCTAAACTCAATCGAAAGCTTGAATATACAGAAAAGAAGAGAAGGGAAAGGGAGAGATTTCTTTCATTTAAAGCAGTAGATATAGGATGAGTTACTGCATTTCTTAAAAGTTTTCTTACTGTTAAAAATTGTTCGGGATTACCCAAAAACAGAGCTTCCACTGGAAATTTCGTTGATTTTCGTTCACTGGAAAAGTTGTTCAGGAAAAACCAATAAAATCTTCATGAATGTTATGTTTAGTTTCATCAAAATACCTGGCACACTGCAATATTTGCTCTCTGATCAGCTAAAATTAAAAATCATAGAGAGAAAACTAAGACTTCACCTATACTTCTTCCTTTATATGGTAGCCACAGCATCCTAAAATTTTATTGCACTTCTTGGCTAGTACACATATAATTTTGTCTACATCATGGGTGTCTAAACTATGACCGTTTGAGGGTCCCATAGCAAAAAAAAAAAAAAAAAAAAAATATTGCTGGGATGCACATATAATATTTTTCCAATAAATTGAAATAAAAATTAACTCTATGTAGTTTTATTAAAATAAATTAACTTCTTTTTATTACAATTTCTTAAAATTTGAATTAGATATTTATAAGTACGTATTTATTTTAAATTTGTAAAAGTTTAGTTTCATTTAGTTTGGATTTCATAAAGATGGAAAAAATTCGAATTAATGAGATGGATGAATTTGCTTTTGTCGAACAAACAAATCGATATCGGGTTCAATAGACGAGGCAGCAATTCTTACTGCATTTTCAAGATGTTTGTCAGTGATCTTTGTCTTATTCTTGATTTTTATAAGCTTCATTCTTGAAAAAAGTTGTTCCCTAATATAAGTACTACCAAAAGCTGAAGACATTAATAAAGTATGATTGTGAAAAATAGAATATTTATCGCGGGGTAGGTAAACTTCATATAACTCCAGTAAAGAAACATTCCTAAATTTTTCCTTCAGTTTAATGTCACTTTGCAGTTCAATGCATTCCATTTGAAGATTTGAAGGCAATTTATTTATTTATAAATATGTTGAAATACTCTTCATTTTTTCAAAAATTTTCAAAATCTACTTTGAAACTCTTGAACTAAATCAAAAATTAATGCAGCATATTTTGCGCAACTCATAGGTTTATGTGCAGCCAAAGCACTGAACTGTGTCAAATCTTACTTTTATTTGATTAAGCCAAAAAATTTTCTTTCAAACGCTGTAATTGTTTGGAACATATTATTAATAAATAGATTTTCTCCTTTGAAGTCTCAAATTTAAATCATTCAAATGTTCTGTTAAGTCTACTAAAAAAACTAAATCTAAAATCAAATCTTTGTCCTCAAATTCATTCTCCGGTTTCCCTTTTGTTTGCATAAATATTTTTATTTCAGTTCTCAAATCGTAAAATCTTTTGAGCATTTCCCCCTTATTGAACCATCTTACTTCTGCATAATAAATAACATCTGTAAATTCAGTACCCATTACCTTAAGAAATTCTTCAAATTGTCAATGATTAAGTCCCTTTGCTCTTATAAAGCTAATGGTTTTTATAACAACTCTAAATACACTTTCTATTTTTAAAATTTTTCCACATAACTTGCCCTATTTATACTACAATGATATGCCATCAAGATCGTTTGCCGGTAGCGACGGCTTCATTATTAACCATTTTAACTAATCCCCCATTTTTACTGACCATGGCAGGGGCTCAATCGGTTATGATAGCTGATAAATTTTTCATAGATAAGGAAAACCTTTTCATCGAATAAATCTACAGACTTGATTGTGTCTTTTAACAATACTAAAGCAACCATTTCTTCCGTGATATTATAATGTTCATAGATTCCTCTTATAAAAATTGCCAATTTTGCAGTATCAGAAGCGTCAGTACTTTCGTCCATGGTGAACGAAAAAATTTTTAAATTAGTACAATTACTTTTTAAATACTTTTCAACAGAATGTGTAAATTTGAATATTTTCATTATTTGCGTTTGGGACGCATTTTAAAGGCTTTTGGGCAGCACTTTAGACAAGCATGGTCTACATCTTTCGAAATGTTTAATAAGATAAACATCACCAGCTCTAGCTTTGTTTCACAGAGAGCATTAGCTTCTGATTCTGATTCTACTGATACATTCAATGACCTCGCAGAGGTAATTTTTGCGTGTCACACAAAACAACAGTCTCAATTATTCACATTTTTTCTGACGATTTTCTTGGATTCTTTTTTTTCACAGCAAAATCTACTTGATGATTTATTGGCTCAACTTTTCCTCTAACAAAATACAATTAACGTTCTAACTGTAGCACAGAATTTTTTGGATACAATCTAGCTCTTATTCGTTGAATGTTTCAATAGCATCTCTATATATTTTTAAAGAATGTTTCACAATTTTTTTCAGTTTTTGACTCCCAATACGAACTCTATCATGTGCAAATAAAACGCAAACTTTACTAAGTGTACCATTTTGTGAACAGTTGTAAGTCAGCTTATTCTAACTGTGCAGCCACTTTTGCTGAAGTCTTAAATTACGTTTTCCTTGAGGAAGAAATGCTTCATATATACATTTTGTAAAAACTCAGTTCTTTTCTTTGTATTCATTTCCCCTAAATTATCATTAACATATTACCAAAAGTCATTAGGCTTTGGAAACGGAATGGCGTTTTTCTCCAAATATTCATTTCTTAATTAATTTGATGTTGATAAGGCAAGTTGATTTTGATAAGAGGAAATGTTTGATTATCCGTATTTCTTTCGGCATGCTTCCATGACATTTCATTCTGGAATTTTATCTCGCTTGGAACTTTTGTAAAAAGGTCTTAAGTTTCTTTTGTCTTTTTTAATTACTCACTGTCCTTTGAAGACACGCACAAATTCGTCTTAACTGAATTCAGCACAATTAAATAATTTAAATGAATGAAGTCCCACGAGAAATACCACAAAGGGTAATCGGCATTCCACTAACAAGTAAGTGAACATTGGTTTGGTTTGAAAGCAGGATCAAAATTGTCAGTTCTAAATTAATCTGGCAACCCTGAAAAACATTTGAATATCGCAAAAACATAATACTAGAGTACTAAAATTTGCCTCTTGAAACCCTGTTTTGGTTCACGTGTTGTCAAGAATAGTTTGGTATTGCTTCAATTGTTTTTAAAAATTTTCATAGTATTTTTTAAATTCCATATTGTTTTGAAACATAGATATTTTTATGAAAGCAAATACATGCACTGCAAAAATGAATTTTTTTTTATTTAAATAAAAATTGTTTTATTAGAAGTGGTCTGTGTAAATTTTTGCAATGTACAGTAATCTTTATGGAGGATTACAACTCCTATATACTTTCATCACTATGATACTGATTTTTTAATTAACGAAGTGCTACAATGACCATTCACTAAACTTCCCTTAACTAACATCTGGGGTATCTTTCTGACTTTATATTTAAGTTTCCAGCTCCTGTTCAACCAAATGAAATGTGGTTAGGCAAATGAAGTAAATTTTAGATATAGAGTAAATAGATATAATCAAGTCGAATAATAGTGGCGAGAATGGAATTTGAGAAGTAGAAAGGTATAATGATAGGAAAATTAGTTACTTGTGTAAATACCTTGAATAGAGCGTGGGAGTTTCTTCCATGTTTATATGATTTATAGAGACTATGACCCGACACTGTCTAGTATGATTACTCCTTGGCGGGTTTACTTGCATTGTATTTTAGTAAGCGTATTCTTTGATATTTTAATGAAGTTATAAGTATTCGCGACGAGGGATATTGAACTGTGGTAGAGAGCATTTCCCTGTTAAAGGGAAAAATAATAATTTGAAAAGCAATTGACTAGATTCCTGAATCGTTGAGGTGTTATTATTTTAATTACCATGACTGTGATTGGAATTCAGTTGAAATTAAGGTTTGTGATTAGACTGATATTTCTGATGATAGACGCTTCGGATAATATAGATTCGCCACTAGAATTCTCATGTTTAAGACTTTAATCGGTTCATTACATAATCCCTTTTTATACAATACATTCAGAATCTTAAGTTATTATTTCTGGTTTCCTTTCGATATTACCCCTCCCCCAAGGTAACTCATTCTGACTACATCTGCGTGGTTTGAATCAGCGATGACCCTTCTTTGTTACTTTTCCTTCCTTCCTCTTGTAAAAGAAAAGACATATTTACAGAAATTTCGTCGAGCACTAAGGAAAACTTGAGTAATGCAACAATACCTTGGCTACTTTTCGACTTTTGTCACAAAATGAAGGTTCTCGAAAAAGCTAGAATTCCGCCAAAATCTTGATTAGAAGAAAACGAATGGATTTTTCCTGAATTTTCCCTGTGACATTACACCTGGCCGGAACAGTTACAAATACGTTGCGATCCTGAGAGGAAGAAGTATAAGTTTAAAGTCTACCATTCAAATGCAAAGTATTTCCGAGGTTATTTGTCCGCGTTTCAAATTAGAAAGCTGGGGAGCTGAACGTTATTGAAAGTGCTATTACTGTTATAACTGATGGTTTGCTATCCGCTTGTGTTGCTAATTTATACAAGGGCTGTTTTCCCTGTTGTGTCGTCAATAAGTTTCTCTACTTGTGCTGAATGTTTGTGAATAAAGTGTCATTTGTCATTACCCTCTATATTGTATTAATTTCCCTCTGCACTCACAAAAAATGATTTTTGTAACCATATGCACATTACTTAATCCTTTTTTACACCATACATTCAAAATCATTTGTTATTATTTCTGGATTCTTTTTGATATTATCCCACTCGATAACTTATTATGATTACATCTGTAAAAACTTTTTTACAAATTCATACATCTTTAATCGACTTTTTGTCAATGAAGCAAGGGACAGAGATGCTATTTAATTTCTTTTAAACATTTTTTAAGAAGTATAACAGTTATGGAGCAACTTAAAGAAATTTCGAAGACATATTCTTTTTAAGCAGAGGTTAAAGTTGTCTACTCTAAACTTCAATGCGCTTAAATAAAACTAGGAACGTATTTTCAGACAGCAAAATGTTTCGATTTTCTCATGTTTAATCGATGTCATCTCATGTCATGATGATGTTTTAATTCACTCATCCATTTTGTATAATGTATTTTTTTTAAAAAAAATTCTCTTTCGAAAACATCATATGAATACACAATTTTACTCCCTTTAAGTTACCTGAGACGCTTTCGACAAGAAAAATTGAGCTTATTTTATACCAAGTTTAAATAATTCTCACTTTTTTTTAATTTAAAAGCAATGAAAATCATATTTTAATGTTGAGATATTTGTATATTTGAAAATCTTTTTCCAAAAAGAAAATTTATTCATAAAAATAGATAATTATGTATGAACAATCAATAACCAATAGTTGTATTTATATTTGAAAATCATTTACTTACCTTTAGGTATTGTTAGAACGTGTCGTTCAGCATTCATGTAACTTGGAATAATGAATAATCAATTACTTTGTATCAGTATCACCTTTTATTCAATTTTGACATACACACTTTACGTACCGAAAACATCCAGAGAAAAAATGTATGAAACTTATCATCTTTTCCAACGATTACGTTACCCTTCCCGGTCACATCATTATCTGGCTCACTAAGGATTTTAATACCCAGTTCCTTTTAAGAAATAGTGTCATTTGTTAATCTCTCTCTCTCAACCGAATAACTTTGCATACAAATTCTTCACAATACATCTTGTATAAAATCTACAACTTTCATATCTTTAAAAATTTGCAGTTGACGTATAAACTTGTAATTCCATAATTGAAAATAATTGTAATTTCAAGAATTAAACAGTTAAATTTTAAATTTCATGATTAACATTTCTTAGAATCCCCCTTCTTAAATTTTGAGCAGTACCTAACATTTGTGAGTGTTTGAAAAAATGATGGTCATTGTAATAATCTCATTTCATAATGTGTTATGTGTGTCGGCACTTTGTAAGAAGTATATTTTGAAGAAATTATACCAGAATCCTAAAAATTCCATTTTGGGTAAAATTGCAAATACAGATATTTTTCTTTAAGGTGACGCAAGTTCACAATTTTAAAATTCAATTTTCTAGCTTTCAATTTATTAAATTCTCATTAACAATACACCTACGGAGTCAATGAATACCCTCCAGGTTAAAGTCGGGAATAGGGTGTCCCCTTGGCGATTGGCGATGAAACTTGGTGACTTCCTAGATAGGTCGCCAAACGTGCGTGACTTAAGCATTGAGTATGTTTAGGGTTACCATAACCTAGTTCGCAATGTTTAAATTCTTATCGTTTCCAAAAGTCGCCAGTTGCCTAGGGGACACCTATTCCATACTTTAATCCACCCTCCACGTAAAACAATTTTTTTTTAAAAAAAAAATCAAAATATTAAGGCATTATAGTGCCTCATTTACTTCAATATGTAAAATGAACTCATTTGGTATTACGCTAATAGAAACGAATTATGGTGCAGATCTTGTACAAGAAAAACTGAATTTTTTAAAACAGCGGTGAATAGTACTATAAAATATGATGCTTTGTATAGTACAGTAACGTCAGAATAATTAATTAATAGTAGAACAGTTTTTTATATTAAAAAAAGATCGAGTTCGAATTGCATTCTTTAACACAAAACGAAGACAATCTTAAATAAACAATGCAAAATTCGTTTGTAACTTCCACACAGAAACTTTAATGTTTGAATGCAATATATTTTAACTTACGTGGGAAGTATTATATAGACCATCTAAATAAGTCAAAAGAATTTGGTCTTTCTCCTGTGATTTCACCGAGAGTCGAGGCTCTGGAAGCTGTATAAATTACACGCTAATAAGATTACGAAATAGATAGTGTTTGATTAACTTCGTATTACAAATATTTATTGTTAAATGAAGGTGTTATTTTTTAAATCGGTATCAAAATTTGTAACTCCTTCTTCGTAAGTGTGTGAGTAAGTAACAGTTAGGGTTTCTGCCCCAAGAGACCGATTAGGATCTGTTGCCTTTTGATTTTTGTTTTAACTGCAGTCTAAAGCGGAAGAAAAAGATGGAAATCAAATGACAAGGAAAGCAAGAAATATTGATGTGATCGCTGATTAACGTCGCATTAGAGGGTTACTGGTGACGGACCTAGTAATTTTGAACCTCGGTCAAATGACGAGGATGACATCTTAGCTAGTCCCATCATCTCTAAATTTCCTCACCATATCAATGAGAAGATTTGAGATTTTGACCAGATTTAACGTTCACCCTCCCCCTATATGACGGGGCTTTAGTGGCGTCAGGACTCGAACCCACGACTAGACCGCAAGTCCGCGATCATTTCCTCTAGGCTACTATAGCTATAAGAATCAGAAATAGTGAAGGTTTTCTAGGGATCATAAGAGCTCGTCTTCAACGTTTACCAAAGACTATAAACCCATAATAAAGAAACAATTCACTAGGGTACCTCGTGGTCAAGATTCCAGCATTTATATATATAAAAAAAAAACACGTAAGTCCTTGAGGTTTTTTCCTTTGAAAGAGAAACCACGAAGAAAACTTTTGAAGGGAAATGATCCTCATTTGGTTATATTGACCTTTTATTAAAAAAAAAGTTAGGTGTAAGCCATCAATGCTATCATATCAATGATAACTGTCGCTTTTTAACAATTCTATTTTAAAATTAACAGTCAACGAAATGAATTTATATTTCATTTCGTAATATATTTATGGGAATTTATACATCGTGCAAAATTTAAATTTCTTCTTCTTTTTATATTCATGCACACTTTTGCAGATAATGTGAGCCCTCAATGTTAAATAGTTTCACTTCTTTTTCCAAATGCAATTTGCTGTTAACTAAAACTTTCATTTTACTTTTATATCCAATGAAATTAAAGGAGCGACCTTCAACAAGTTTATTTTGATTGAAAAATGTAAACATAAATTTAATATTGTTAATTTTATTTTAATTTCTGCGAGTGCTGTTTTTTACGTAATGTTTTTTTGAGAATTTCACTGCAGTTCTCAGCTTGATAGTGGAAAGCTGAGAAGCACTTATGAAAGAAATTATGTTCCATAGTAACACCGAAAAAGAAAAACTATTTTCAAAGTCTGTGTCTGTTTCGATCAAAGATGGAAATATTAATCAGTGTCGGTATGTTTAATGTTTTGAATAAATTTTGTGCATATGAATGCAAATTTTTTCGTAATGAAATAATTTTGACTGTTCATTTACATGTGACAAAGTTTAGTGTCAGAATTAGTAGTTGAATTTTGTTATTTAGATAAATATTCTCAATTTTGTCATTGTTGTTTTTTTAGAAATAGTTATATTTGTAAAATTTAGTTACAAAAATTAGATCTGTAACGTTTGCAATGTGCATGAAAACTTAAAATTTTTTGCGAATGTAAATATCTTATGTAAAACAATGAATTATTAAAGAAAAATATTTTTGAAGTATTATATTTATTTTTAAATATTAAATTATCTATAGCAGGAATAAAGAACAGCAAATACATTCATGTTTATCTTAATGTATAATTGTATATTTTTATTAATTATATTTAATACTTTTGAACTTAAATTGATATTATTTAACTGCTGCAAGAAAATTGAAGCTAATAGGCACATAACGTCATAAAAAAGTTTAATGATTATTAACAAATCTTTATATTAGTTAGGATAGTTCAAATCTGAATTTTACTTTGGTAGTAAATGGGAATTCTTATAAAGAACTTTATTTTTGATACTGAAAAAATTGCATGAATTTCTTCATCCTCACAAGTCTTATATATATATATATATATATATATATATATATATATATATTAGTTTTACAGTATGCAAAATTAAATTTTTTAGGAATTTATTATTTCTTCATATTTATTTGTGATATATATACAGAGCATGTCTAATCAATATTTCAACTGTATAACTAAAGTTATTGCATACCAGTTTTAAACTTTCATCACTGATGGGTCATAAAAAGCAGTTTGTGGAAGAGCTGATCATAAAATTTATATCTATTGGAAAAATAATCAGTTTGATCAGCATATTGTTTGGCGACAAAATTTTTTGTTTGCAATAAATTGCCAATTTGCTTACCTTGATCTGGTAACCCTACTAAAACACAGATACTAGCCCGATATTTTTTTTTGACTGATGTGATTGTTAGTCAGGTGTACATTACAAAATCGCATTGTGTGTGTTTGTGTGTCTTGGGAGAATATTAATTTCATTATTACTTAGCCATGTTGAAGGTTCGAATGGTGTTGCTGAAAGGTGAAGAGAGAAAAAGAAATTATTCCTGGTTTAAAGATTCTTATAAGAGAAATTATTCCTGATTTGAAAACAATGAGTATCACAAGTTTTTATGGTAAACATAGTTAGTAATCAAGCATGCATTACATGTTTTTTGAACAAAATGCCTTCTTGTTTCCAGTTGTAATGGCTTCGAGTTTGAAAATAGCATGCTTGGTGTGGTTTTAAAAATCATGCTACTGCACTAAAATAGGAACGTACCAAATAATCTTTTCTCTTAGTATCACTCAGAATTGAAGTTATGAATGTACCTGTTGTTCATACTCTTAGTATAGATATTTGAGTATATAAATGGCCTTTTTTTTTATTGTTGTGACATTCAGAGTTAAAAACTTAAAGACTTCAACTGTCAAAATATACTTGTAATCACAGGACTTATTTCAATTCTTTTCTGTTAAAGGGGGCCATATTTGCAATGGTTAATTTTTTCCGACCAAATGGGAGTGATATCTCGGGCAACCACAGTAGTACTGCATTGGGAGAGAGGTGAATTCACACAACTCAATTTGATGATTTTTTACAGTCCCCTTTAATGGAAATGTGCCCTTATTTCTACAGGTGGAGGTTGAGTGTGGTTAAATTATTTAAATTTTCTATTAATCAAAAAGCTTAAAAAGATTCTGTATTCAATGATATTGTTGGTAACAGGATATATATTTTTTTCATCTCATTCTACATTTTACTACTCAAAAATATGGTATATAAAAGTAAAGAATCAGATGATAATTTGTTTTTAAGTATCACACATACCCAGTAAGATGGAAATGCAACTAAACATTTGTATTGAAAGGTTGGTACTTTGTGAGTGACTGAGCTCTCTCCTCTTTCCTTAGACATACTCATAACATTTAAATACTGCATCTCTGGAAGATTTTTGTAATTTTTTTTTCTAGAACTAGGAAATGGCTATTATCATATTAAGTTTAATGGTTCTATGAAGGATTATGAAATGTACTAATAAAACGGAAAAGATGTATTGAATATAATTGACAATTTTTAATGAAAATAAGGAGTATTGGAGAGTTCATAATACTTATATATACAAACTGCTACTCCCTGTCATCTCATTCTTTGTGTTTTTACCAAGGCCACTGTAATGAGTAAGAAGCTTCACATTTTTTCCTTACAATGTAATTGCTATAAAACTATAATAAAAAAAACTATAGGTTCTAATTGTACAGTCATAAAAATAAAAGATAGCCTGAATAATTTTCAAATCTGGATGAAATAGGAATCATTGTTGATGGCTCAGAGGGAACTAAATTATTACCAATGAGTAATAATGGGTTAATTAGTTTCTAATGCAAAATTTTCCCTTAATGGACCTCATAGTTTCAATCATATTTGATTATATTTGGAAATGTTGGAAATAATTGCAAGAAAATTTTTTATTTGAGGGTTTTTAAAATAAAAGAGTTACAAATATAGAAAATTTTGGCATGTTACAGTTTACTTTTTTTTGTAACCTTAATAATTATGCTTTTCATAAAAAAAATTTCAATTTTTTTTTTCTCTTTTCAGAATTGGGTAAGGGATTCCCTCAGAATCTATCATTTAGTGCAAGAAACTTTAAAAAGTGTTCAATAGAAAATTTATTGTTAAATGTTTGAGTCACTCAGTTAATATTAGGAGACCCATTCTTTACTTTCATAGCTTGGAAATTTTCAAGCTGAATTTGTTACTTTTCTGTTAAAGGGGGGGGGGGAAATAAAAAAATTGCCTAATTACGTTGTGTGAATTCACCTCTCTCCTGACACAGTACTGCTGCAGTTGCTAGTGGCATCGCCCATTTGGCAAACAAAAATTAACCATCGCTAATGTCCCCCTTTAATGGAAAAGTACCCAGAATTTTACAAAATTTTAAATGCTTGCTAATTTTAAAATGAAAAATCAGGTGTATGAAAAAAATGATATCCCTTAATAATAAAAAGTTAATTAAGTAAGACGAAATTAACCATGTTAATTTACCCATTAATACCATATCTTAGTTCCCTGTAAGCCCTTAGCAGTGAAAGTAATTTGGTCCATCTCTGATGAAAATTGGGAATGTTATAAATGTGCTCTTTTTCTTACTACTGTATTTGGATAATTGATTGTTGTATCTACTCAGAAGAAATGAAGCTCTGTTCATTTCAACATTCCATTTCAATTTTCTTATTATTCCAACAATTCCATTCCATTAATCACTAATTTTGCTTTATTTTTCTTTGTTTTATTAAATTCAATAAAATGAAGCATTCTGTTATATTTTTTGTGTGAACAATTTTTATACTTGCTTTTCATGCATAACCAAGCTATAAACCAAGTCAACACATAAAGCTGTTAAAATCACTTTAAGTAAATTATAAAATAAAACCGATTGTGCAAATTAAGAATTTTTTTTTGAAGATAGTAATAGAAAATAATGTCTGAATAACATCTGAAAGTTTCATTTTTCAAACTGTCTGAAGAGGAACATTTTATTATCGTAATATCACACATGTGAAATACCCAATATAAATATGATTGTTACCGCAAATCTTATTTTTATCAAGAAAACTGATAAATATAGGATCATCTTGCTTATTGAAATATTATATATCTTTATGAATGCACTGATTGCTAGTAATATTTAGCACTTTTGCATTTCGCCGGCACAAGTGATAAAGTCACCAAAAATGATACAACCGACACCAAACAGAATATGTGAATACTGTGTGTAGTCGCCAATAAAATCTGCTTGGCAAATTTTGTACAGGCAAAATGTAAAAGTACCTAACATTTCTTTAAAATCATGTAGATTTAGCTTGTTCCTTTTCAATTTTTTTCCCCGTACAAAATAGCACTAAGAATATTTTAAGTTTTAAAAAACAGACAAGTAGCAAAAAATATAAAGGTTATTGAAAATGACCTTTACACATATTGATAAATTAAATTTTTTTAGTAAAATTGAATACTTAAGGAAAATGTTTCAAACATACTTGAATTTTAAATTTTTGATAAGTATTGTCAATTGTAAATAAAAAGTTAAACAAAATCCAATTTTGGAATTTCAAAAGTTAACAGGAACAAGATTTGGTGGCTTTTAAAATGAATCCTGTGACACATAATATTAATAAATTTATTAGATTGGTATTTAAAATATTCTTACTAATGAAAGAGTAGCTATTGAAATTCCTTCTACAGTTTATCGAGATTTTTGAGAAACCCCAAAAAATATTTTTAAAAATTTAATTTTGCATGTTTCTAGTTTCACAAGAATTTTTCCTAATATAGCAAGGCAATAGGTAACAATACAATAGTTATACATATATTAAATGAAAGTATAATCATGGTTTATTCTAAGTCTAAAAAGATTCAATATGTAAATTCAAAGGGAAAAAATAAGGAGAGAGGAACCATAATGTTTTGTGAAAAGAGCATCGTAATTAAAACAGCATGATGTTAAGAAAAAAACAAATTTCTTTTCTTTTTTTTCTTTTTAGGAATTCCAAATTGAATTTAACAGTGGAATGGCAACATATACCTAATGCTCTGCATAGACAAGTAAAATATTTCTTTATTCTTAAATTAATTCATAATATTAAGTTATGATCACCGATTAGACAACTGAGATTTTCCATTGTTCAATCAAGTGATTTATTTTTTTGTCATTTTGTAAGGGTATAAGATATATCAAAATTTATTAAACATGTTACAAAAATGGCGCATTACATTTAAGGCTGTCTTTGCCTACTATTGAAGAGCTCAGAATATTTTTTCAGGTAGGATTTAATTCAATATCTATACGAGTATATATGATTAAATAATGTATACTTATATTGATTAAATTGTATATACCAGTAGTTTCTAAAGTATACACCCGTACTACAACATCTTTACAGAGGCACCATGGAATCTCATTTTTATTATTTCTAATTTATGATTAGTCTTGCTTTTACAAAGCATGGAGTGCTGCGAAAAGCCATTGTTCAGAAAGGCTGCAGCTAGTTAAAAAAATATTAGGAACTACTGACATATACACTCAATGGGATTAAATTGCATGTATTTATTGGTTGTACTTTATTGTTTTATTTATAAACATTCAATGAATTTATAATTTTGTCACTCTAACTTTTTAAATAAAATTCTTATGACATTAAAGTTTGTGAGACAAAATATAAATAAATTCTATATGGGGAAAAATTTATTTTTTTCACACACATGCATACACACACTAACAGAAAGGATTAGTTGGTTGAAGTACGATGTTCTGTGTACATTATATATAAAATAGTTAGAATAAGATATTGATGTTTTCTGAACATTATATATAGAAAAATCAGAATATATGATATTAATATTGAAGTATTTTTCTGTTTGTGCTCTAAGTTTGGATCCTATTTTAAAACATTAAGTGAGAAGACATTGTCAATTTCTTCTTTCTTCTAATTAATTTTAATAACTTCTTATTCTAACTAATCTTTAATAATTTTATGTTTAATTACAAGAGGCAGAATAAAAAATCAAGTAAGTTACTTGAAAAAACTATAATATGCATTATTATTTTATCTTTGAAAGAATTTGAATATCCCTCTATTTATAACTTATGAAATATTTTGTTTTTGGATTATTGAAACTACTTTTTGTTAATATAAAAATTACACAGTGAAGAATTTTAGAAATTTGTAGAAAAGATCCATTCATAATTTTGAATAGAATTTTGATATTGAAAGCAAGATATAGTATCATTGGGAATTCAGCGAATTTCTTCAGATAGAATCTTTGAAAATTAAACATTAATGATTTATTAAATTTTAAGTATTTGTTCTAAAATATGTAATAAACTTCATAAATTAACCTTTTAAATGTGCTTTCTTTTAAAGATTTAATAGGTTTAACTTCTGATATTTATTAATAAAACACTGAATGTTTAATGTATATTGTATCTATTTCAGGAACTCCTTGTAACTCTGACAGACAACAATGATCCTTTTTTCCTTTATCATCTTCAGTTGTCGGAAGAAGATTTCCAATTGTTAGTATATATATATATATATATATATAAATTTTACAAAATACTCTTGACAATTTTAAGAAGACTGCTATTATTAAAAATAGTTATGAAATTATTAACTATATAAAAGATAAAAAATTTACTCTATAGTTATGACTTTGAAGATTTATTTAATTCTATAGACTTAGATGATTTAATTAAGGTTATTTTGGCTAATTACAAAATAAACTAAAAATTATTAGAGCTATATCTTTTGAAAAATGTAAATCTCTTATTAATCTTGTTCTAAAAGAAAGCTATATTTGTTATAATTTAAAAAAAACTGTAAGCAATTAAAAGATACTCTTCAAGGGGGGTCCACTTAGTAATAGTTTAGATAATATTATCTGCATTTCTTCCAATATAAATTAGAGATAACTATTTCAAATTATTTAAATATATTGATGATCTTATTGTTTTCCAAAATTCCATTATAGATACTGTAATTGACTTATCATTTTATCCTTCATATTTGAATCTGATTAAAACCAATGTAAATTCTCATGCAACAGGTTTCTTAAATGTTAATTTAAAAATTGTTAATAATGGATTTTATTAGTAATATTTATGACAAGAGAGATAACTACTGTTTCCATATTAATAAAGTGCCTTCTTAAAAGTAATTAAGTTTAAATATTTTTAGAAATATTTTATGTACCTATTTGATGAGAACTTTTAAAATAGTTAATTTTCCAATACATTTTTAAACTAATATAAATAGTTTCTATATTACATATGCAAATGCTGAATATCCTATTAAATTTTTTAAAAGAAATTTGAAATATAAAAATTATAAATGTGACTAAATTTTATATATTTTTTTTTTTTTTAAAGATATTTTTTCCTATTGTATATTGACTCTATATTATCCATATGCTTTTCTTTACATTGTTCTATTTTTCTCCCATCTTTCTCTCGTTGTCTTTTGCTATGAAATGTTTTTTTACAACATTTCATAGCAAAAGACAACGGTGAATACAATATATATTTCTGAATTTCACTTGGTGTGTGAGTGTGTGTGTCATCAAATTTTCGATCGTCAATTTAACCAACTTCCCATCAAGCTAGAGTTTTGAAATTTTGGGAATCGTTCGTACTCGCCTAACAATGCAATATTTAGACGTTTGTGGCAAGTTTTAACTAATATTTCAATAATTTTAATAAGTCAAAATATTCTTTCCTCTCGGCGCTTTTAGGATTGAGGAAACAATTTCTTTCCCCCTCTGGAAGCACCGGGCACTCCCCACGCAGCATGCGGTATCGTAAACCTTTTGTACTCACAAAGGGGAGATACTATCTCCCCTTTACTATCTCCGAGATAGTAAGGGTTGCTGACTTTTAGTCAGTAATCTTTCGCAAGAAAGAAAGTTTCCAATATTTGGCGTCGTGTCTTATCACAATAATTTTTTCTGAATTCTGGTTCCCATTCTTTTTTTAATAGAATGATGTACAAACTTTCAAATGCATGTTTTGATTTTATGAGTATTATGAATTTTTTAATACTCTCACAAATGTCTCTTTTTAAGTAAATTTTAAAGTTAAAAATAACTAACAGTTTTAACTAATATTTCAATAATTTTCTCTAATAAACTTTGCCACCATATAAAAACGTTGTTTTTAAAAACGTTGGTTTTTATATCGAATTATTTTTTTGAATAAATAGGTTTTTCCCAGTCAGTTGATGACCCTCCTTTAATTTTGTTTTTGAGCTAATTTTAATTCTTATTGATCTTATCTTTTATTATTTATTGCTAATTTTGTTTATTTAATATTGTTTTTTTAAAAATGTTTTCCTTAATTTTTGTTAAGTAATATTAGTAGTAAAAAAATTTGGTACTTCCCTGTTAAAGCTTCATCGGATGATGAATCGCCTAGCAATTAAGAAATATCACCAAGGTAGACTTCAAGAATTTGGGAACAACCTTGGCATAATTGTAATTTGACGACCACCACTATAATTGGGAAGTACCAAAAATATTTTCATGTTATTTAAATCTAATTTATTGGTATGATTTCTTTTAAAACAATCAATCAGTGTTTACTTTGGCGATGAATTCTTTCATGGAGAGTTGAAGTAGGCTTAGGATATGAACTTTGTAATATTTTACTTATTCGTAACATTTTGGTTTTAATAATGCTTGTTTTTCTTATTTATTTGCATTTTGTTAAGTGGTTTTTATGGTTTTATAATTATTATTAATTCCAGCTGATGGTTGTTGTCTTTAAAACATTTCTACATTACTTGTGATGTGTCATGAGTCATTATTGCATTTTGTTTTTTTGCATACTTATTTTTTGTATGATTAATTTGTTTTTTAGATTTTTTTTTTGTATAATTAATTTTTTTTTTATTTTTATTTTATTGGTTTTACAATTTTTCAGATATTTATTTATGTATATTTCTGCTGTTTGCAGTTTGAATTGAATATTTGCACTCTGCTTACCTTTTTCTCTTTTCTATGGTTGATTTTCTGAATTTTGCTGATTTTTTGTTTGTTACCATATTTTATTATAATGTAATTCACTGAAGTGGGATGGTTTGATCAGTAATAGTTATAACCACACATTATTCTGTTTTAAAGTATGGAATAGTATTAATTACATTATTTCTATTATTCTAAATTTTTGCTTTTCTTTCATTGGGTTTTCTCTTACTTAATATATTTTTAAGTTTTAATTTTAATTTGCTTAATTAATTACTGTAATTTTTATATGTGTCACATTTTCTGGTGTAACGGCTTCCACAGGTCTACCCGAGCGTTCCGCGTCATTTGTGTCGGTACGACCACGTTTAAACTTGGCAAACCACCGACAAATCGTTGCTTTTGATGGACAAGAGTCCGGGTAACATTTTTCAATCCATTGTTTCGCTTGCACGGTGTTTTTACCCATTAAAAAACAATGTTTTATCAGAACACGAAACTCGGTTTTTTCCATTTTTTAAACAAACTACAAAACGACTTTACTCCAACCTCGATAACTCAGCCGTTCCTGGTCCGATCGACTTAAAATTTTGACATGTTTCAAGCAAAGGTTAGTACTCTAGAAAGACCTGGTTACTGGTTTACTACGAGCGCCATCTCTGGGTTAGTCTCGGGAGTTATTGATCCATGTGTTATTGTTAGCTGTGTTTAAAATTAGTTTTAATAAATTATAAATGAAAATATGTAACATACATTTTTTAATTTCTTTGATTGGTTATTACTATGACATCAGTTTTACTATGTGATTAGATTACCTCTTTACTAATAAATTGATACTTTTAGGTTTCATCGATCTTTTAAGCTAATTGTTTTACTTTTGTTATTTTTTGAAATATAGTGAATTAAATGACTTAACTATTTTTTATCTTTCAGGTTGAAAAATAGTCAAGGTCTGCTAGTTGATTTTTCAGCTTTTCCACAGAAATTTATTGATTTAATTGAAATATGCCTGGTTGAAGGAAATAAGGCCCAACCCAAGTAAACTATTTCTTTCTTAACAATTATTTTATTTCGCAATTGCTATCCAGGAATTTTTATTCCAGATATTATTTTATTAATGTGAGGAAGCTATATGTGGTGATAAAGCTTTGCATTCTACTGATTACACTAGATATAGTGAGTACGAAAGAGATTTCTTAAAAATAAAAGATGAAGGTTATTTAAGATACTAAATCATTCTTGCAGAGCAAAATTGAACATTTAATTAGGGAAATACACTATATCTTTTTTATTCTAAGCTCACTTTTGTTTAATATTAAGATATTAAAGTTTTTTGACACAGAATTTTTTTAGTTTGATTCATTCAATAAAGTTCCTGGATGTTTTAGAAATGAGAAGTTTATTGATGTTTTTAAAATTTCTATAAATCACTTAAATTTATTTATGTTTGCAATTTTGATGACTTATTGTGCTAGACATTGGACAAATTAACAGACTAAATTGATATAGTCATAGCTATTTTCATTTATAAATATTATTAGTAATAATAACTGGAAAATATGTATTGCTTAAATCAATAACTTACGTAATTGAATAAACTGTTTTTACTGAGTTCCAAGTTTTCAAACATATTTTAAATACCTATCAACAAATAGCTACTGGATTATTTGTCTATTTGTTTCTGCAAATGTTTAATGAGATATTTAATTTGTTATAGGTTTTTTTTTTTTTTTGATTTTGAATTATTTTGAGTACTGAAACTGATTGCATAAAGTAATAAATAGATAGTTCACTCTATTTTTGAATAATTGATGTTCTGCATTCATGGATATATTCATCTAGCTCTAAGAGAGTGATTTTATTTTTTTCTGGTTTTGAAAAGACATATAAGAAGTTTAATTATTTTTATTTATTAAAGCCTTTTCACATACATAAATTAAATGATAAGAACTTTCAAAAAATGAAATTGTTTAATAATTTTAGAACATTAAGGTTATTTTCATATCCTTTTCATTTCAACTGAAATCTTCATTTCAAAACAGAAATATATTAATTACAATTCACTGAAAAAAAGTAAACTTTTATTTTATTGTTAGAACTGGGTAATGTAATAAAATTTTAAATATCAGTGATGACTATGAATAGAATTTATTAATAAAAGGAAAAATTTGCATGTCTCCAGCATAGCTCAAAATTGAAAAAGAGCAAAATATGGTACAATGAATTTATAGATATTGATTGTGTGCACCTTGAATCCATATGGATGTTGAAATATGACATAATTCATTTATTCCAGAGTTCAGTTTATTCTTATTAAATGCATTTGAAATAATAAAAATGCAATGTTTATTTAATATTCTCATCCATATAAGTTTGCATTTTATGAGTTGGCAAGAGCAGTCATTGTCACCATATGTAAATATTCTAGCTATTAAAGAAATATGCCAGAGGGCAAATTGTATTGTGAACTGGGGAGCAGAAAGTTGCATTTCTATTATTGTTTTAACTTAAATGATTTTAATGAAATAAACTTATGTATGTGGAAAAAAATCTTTACATCCAATTTTTATATTTATATTTTAGCTAAATATTAAGTTACACTGGGAAACACAATGTGGTGGTTAAGGTAGATTTTGGCTACACTGTGCATAATGCGAGCATATATTACATCACAGGACAATGTGGTCTTTCATTGCTTCTGATTACATTCATATAGTTTTCTGAAATATTATAATGTTTATTCATTTGTTTGTTCTTGTGAAATAGATAGTACTTTTTGGAGATTAATACATTTTTATACATTTTGTTGTTGTTGTTGTAGAATCGCAATTTTGTTTTGAATCAATAATTTAATAATGATATCTGACCAGCAATTGAAAATCTTACTATTAAACAATATTTTCAATAAAACACTTTATATTTTTACGACAGCATCTGAGATATTGATAATTTTTCCTATTCAAATCATTTTTATTAGTTCTTCAAATCCCGAAATCAAATGACCTTGAAATATAAATTCTTATTCCTCATAGCTTACTTTTTTTATGCTTTTTCATTGCTTTACCGCACATTATTTTATCATATACATGCTATAACTGCTGGGCATGAATTCAAATCATGACAATTTTTTGTCCACTTTTTAAAATTAATTTTCTTGAAATTATTTTCATTCTTCAATTATCATTTTTCATGTTTTAAGATATCTCCTTAATAATGTTGAAATGATATATTTATATATTTTACAGCCTAAATGTTGAACAAAACCTAGCAATATTATGATCCTTTCACTGTCTGTGAGATTCAAGCTTTTTTTTTAAAAGACTAAACAAATTTTGAATGTATAAATTAATTAGCTAAGTTGTGGTAAATTTTTGAAAATAGTGTCAAAAAGTGGCTATTTTTATGAAAGTGACGATTTAAAATAATTTCATCCAAAAACTGTTCAATTTAAATGACATGATATCCACATGGTATATGGAATGAATATATAGCTCTCTTTAAAAAAAAAATGGGGAAAAAATTAATTAGTAGATTTCATGTAAATATTTAACTGCACAAATAATGAGAAAGTTTTCGCTTGCCTCATTCTGCTCTTCCTGAAGATTTCTGCACCTCGAAGCATAGTTTTAGTACATATTACATCATGTCTGAGTTAATGACTATTTAAAATACTTTTATAAAATTTTTCTTCATTTTTATTTTAAATATTACCCATGCAAATAATGAGGATTCCAGTTAGTATTTATTTAATGATGCAGCTCAACTGAGTTGCCTTTGTTATTCCCAGGGTTTCAGATTTGTAAATATAGATTCGCTTAATTTTTCCAAGATGTAAAAAATAAACTCAGTGAACTGAACATTTATTAACTGCAATATTCTAATTTTAGGTTTTTACTTGTGTTTAATATGAGTGGCAAAGTTGGGGATTTTACATCATCTTCTCAACTGGATGTTGTTGAGACAAATCCTTTCAAGCACTTGACACATCTATCTCTTAAATTTGTGGCAGCCACGGATTCTTCCATAAGACAGTATTTAGCTCTGTGTTTTAAAAACCTGAAGGTACTTCATATTTATTTCATTATTTTATGCATGATTTATTAACACCTTTAATTTTTATAAAATTTAAAGATAAATTACTGACCAAAACTAGCCGTGGATTAATACTGGAAAAGAAAAGTAATTTTAAATGTAACTTATAGAAAAATGTTATTTTATAAATGTTTATATATGCTATATTACAGGTGTTCTCAATATATCAATATCAGTTCTATAAACTTATTCTTCATCCTTAATTTTTCATATTAATGCCATGAGAAAAGAAAGTCATTCATTTTATTTTATTCTAGGAAGAAAATCACCAACTGCACAACAGATTGACTCAGTTGGACCAGGACTTAAAACAGCAAGTGACTGGCAGTAGAAATGCTCTTGAGCAGAAAATACAGGAACTGGAAATGGTGCGCAAGGAACTGAGTGTTGAAATATCCATGAAGGAGAGTAAATTTACTAGAGAGCTGCAAGAGGAAAAAGAAAAATTCCTTTATGTAAGTTTGCTTTAGAATTTCATTTGTTACAAATGATTATACCTTAAAGGTGCAAAATGATTGCAGGGTTTGTTATAACATTATGTAATTTGAAAAGTTTCTTTGGTAACTATCTACAGTGGAACCTGAGTTAATGAGCATAAATTGTTTCAGAATCTTCATTCATTAAGCGAAACAGTTTTCCCCATATAAATTATTGTAAAACATAATACATTAGATGCCAAAGGAAAAAAAACTGAAAATTTTATGTATGACATTTATTTACAAGAAAATAATATGTACATCGTTAAAAAGCATGAATAAACTTCATCTTTTTTATCACAGATTGAACAAACCTGGAATGCTAGTTTGATTTCCTGAAAAGGAAAGGGGGAAAAAATTCTGATTGTTTCTTTGCCAAACAATATGACATTCTTAGTTTGTTAATAAAGTTCAAAATAAGGATCTTTGAAAAAATATGTGAGAAAGGCTGCATGCTCTATTAAATTTATGGTTGAAATATTTAGAACATTGTAAAAAATATCAACTCTTTTCTTGAAACAAGTGCATCATGAACAAAGAACTCATTTGTTCAAGTACATCTATTCCATATTGTTGCAAACATTTGCTGTTTCTGGGAGCTTTTTAGACTTAACTGCTATAATAATGCTTCTATATTTTCTTTTCAAGATGCAGGCATTTTTTGTTGTTGTTTATACTGGTAAACAGTTTTAAAATAAAAATTGCTTAAAAGAGATAGTCAAATCAGGGGCATCTCTCTTTTATTGAGATGCATTGTTCACACAGTAGAAGTTCCTTTGCCAGCAATGAGTCCACAAGTTTCTGAGATATAAAAACATTGATTGTTGTGATATTTCTTCCCTTAAAGAGAAACAAATCCATTAGTTTTGTAATGACATATTCATCAAGCTGCTTTTCTGTCCATCCCACCTCCCTGTGCCTTCGTGGCAGCAGTAGCCTACTGGTCATGGTCACAGACTCGCAACTGGCCGTTCTTGTCGAGTTGTGGGTTTGACTCTGATGCCACTAAAGACCTGCCATGTAGTGGGGCTGATGCACGTTAAATCTATTGAGGTCTCAAGTTGTCCTGTTGGTGTGGATGTTTGGAAAGGCCTGTGCCAGCTCAGGTGTCATCCTCGTGACTTGAACGAGGCTCAAAATTACGAAGTCCATTGGCATTAGCTCTCGTGTTGCTTCTCATTGCAACATTTATAAACAATTGCATTATACACTTCACACCCTTTCCCTTCATGCTTTCTTAGATACATAAAAGCATTTAAGAAATATTTAGTCTTAACACCTTCAGTCAGGCAGAATTTTAATCCAAATTTAACAGGCCTTTTTGCCTTGTACTGTATAAATTTGCAAGTATCTATTACATAGCAACAGCTGTTCATTGATTGCTAGTTTTACCTGCTATAAAATGCAAATGAGAATTTTCCACATAAAATGACCATAACTTTGAAGCAAGGGCAAAATTATCCTTTTCAAGCCAAGTCTATTTATCATCAAGTCAAAGTAACCCAAAATTTTCTTTAAAACACTCGTGTGATCATTTCACTGAAAATAAGAAAGATCTCACTGTTTTGATCCTAAGTCTAAAATAGTACATTTTTTTTCATACTTGAATTTGTGCATTAAAAGCATTAAATTCTTCCAAGGAAATGCCCCATGAATACAATTTTAATTGGCTATGAGTCTCTTCAATCTTAGATTTTTTTTATATGGTTCAATATGCATCAGTCAAGATAAAGTTTCATTTCCTCCTATATTTTTTTAGCATACTGAATAGGTCATATATTTTTTTTCAATACATTTCCTCAAACATATATCCTAGACATAATAGCACTTTTATCTGGAGTTTGCCATTGAATTCTATTTGGAGCATGAAAATTGTCTGAAGATCCAACCATGAATACTACTTTGACAGAAATTTATCATGGCTTCAAATTTAGATGCAAGCATTTTTCGCATGGATACCAGCGAAGTTCCCACTATTTCAGAAACCCTGCCTTCCACAATTGCATTGGGAATAATTCGATATAAAAACCAACGTTTTTAAAAATAACGTTTTTATATGGTAGCAAAGTTTATTAAAGAAAATTATTGAAATATTAGTTAAAACTGTTAGTTATTTTTAACTTTAAAATTTACTTAAAAAGATACATTTGTGAGCATATTAAGAAATTCATAATACTCATAAAATCAAAACATGCATTTGAAAGTTTGTAAGTCATTCTATTAAAAAAAATGGGAACCAGAATTCAGGAAAGGTTTATCCTTGGCGACAAGAATTATTTGGCAGTATTTTGCCAAATGTGGCTACCCTGTTCCGTTTCACGGATTTAACGCTCAGCAAAAAAAAAAAAACAATCGCCAAGTTTGGTGCCAATTTTTGAAATCGCGCCAAGTGTTTGGGCTAAACTGCATTATTAAAGAAAATATTAGTTAAAACTTGTCGCAAATGTCTAAATATTGCATTGTTAGGCGAGTACGAACGATTCCCAAAATTTCAAAGCTCTAGCTTGATGGGAAGTTGGTTAAATTAACGATCGAAAATTTGATGACACACACACACACACCAAGTGAAATTCAGAAAAACGTTTTAAAAACAGTTGGTGTTCCCTCCATCACTGCATCAAAAGTTTCACTGTCTTCTGCACTGTCACAAAGGAATTCTGTGTTTTACACATTGATACAGTGCATGAGATAATTCAATCGCAAGAAGCTTGTGCACTTTGGGCAAATAGACTCACAGCTGCTTCCTGGCAAAGACAAAAAGGAATTTAAAATCACGAACATACCAAACTTGGCAAAGTGTTCATGTAATTAAAACCAGTCTTCAAGTACCACTATTTAAAATAAGACTCAGGGAGTCCATTTTCGAAAGAATAATTGAAAAATTGTAGAAAAATAAGGAAAGATGCTGCTAAAGAAAATGGCTAAAAAATCTGCTCCTCAGACAAATAAAACCAATATGAATTAAATCAAGCCTGTGTCCAAAGGAAATCTCAAATGCTCCATTGATATAGATGGATTTCAACTGCCTCATAAGCTCCTTGTTAGCAAAACACAGGTAAGGTGCACTCCTACTTGCTTTCCACACTTTTCCCTCCCCATTTCCAATTCAACTGTAAATGATTCTACTATTTTTGATTGCGTGAAAGAGGATATTGGTGACTGTATGCCTCCACCCTCTTACCATCTAAACCAAAAATTCCTCCCTTCCTTATTACTCCCAAGGGTGACTCCTATCTGCACCCTGCTATAAAGAGCCTTCACTCTAAAACAATCTCAGATGCAATGTTCTCTGTTTCACATTTGGAAGAGAAAAGGAATATCGAAAGCTATCTGCTTTTCTTAGAGTTGAAGAGATCAAATTCTTTATGTTCAAATTGGACAGACCCCTGATGATACTAATTATTAGAGGGCTTCCATCATCTACAATCATAAAAACTTTTCAACAAGGATTTCAAATACTAAAAAATTTGAGAGTTAAGTTCCAATCCAAGACACCCATTCCACTTATCTATTTGCAACTAATAAATAATCTGCACAAATAATCCTTCTTAAAAAAATTCCAAATGTTTCTTGGTTTGTTTGTAACAAAGTTCTACATAAAATTCTAAATACTGAACCACTTTCTGATTACATTAAAAAGCAATCACAAAATTTTTTCCAACTGAATACCATAAATTCCTAATGAATTACTTTAAAATTTACTAGCATACAGCCCAGACATTCCATCTTCAAAAAAAAAAAAAAAAAAAGGCCCAGAGCTGCTCTTGGGCATCAATACCAGCACTTCTCAGTTCTAAAGAGACTGAGGACTCATTAAAGTAATTCATTAGATGATATCCTTTGCTTTTTAAAATTTTTAAACATTTGAACTTCAAACTCATTAAATTTTTTTTATTCTATGCTATGTTGTACTTCACTTTAGTTTTCAGTAATTTTCCTATTTTGTAAAATCTTTTAAATGTTTTCATTAAATCTTAAAATAAAATTTCCTCAAACCCTGTCCATGGCAGATTTTTTAACTTTATCTCCACCTAGTGGTTCTGAGCTAGTGCAATCTCAATGAAAATTCTATCTTTTCACATTATTCTCCTTGTATTTTAAAATTATCTCAGCCTCATCTAAATTCAAACAAAAGTGGTATCAAGCATACCACTTAAAATTTATTTCATTTAAATTCTAATTTCTAAAACATTCTTTTGTATCCACAGACAAGTAAAAACAGTTCAGAAACTTTGTTCCTGACTGTATTCTGAAACCCTGCCCCCTTTCTCTCTTTTTGCAAAGTGCTGGCCTATGCAGTTGTTCCGTACCATTGGTATTCAATTGTAATTTGACTTTCATTTGCCAAAATTTTTCTGTTGCTCTCATTCTGCTGAAATCTCAAGCGTTTTTTTTTTTTTTGCCTTGACCCCTTAATTTTGATAGATTTTTAACAAATAAAAAAAAAAAGCTTTCTATGTGAGGAGAATAAGTAATTTTTTTAAATGTAAAATGATATAGAATTTATAAAGCTTGAGATACCTAACTAAGATAATATATATATATATATATAAAAATTTAGTTTCATACATACTTATACTTGAGATCAAAAGAAGTATTAGTGTGTCAAGCTCTTATGTATCATATTATTTTACTTAAAAAATTATTTTTTAAAACCATCTTTGACCTTTTAGATCATCTTTAAATAAAAACATGATTCAAAAAGTTGTTTACTTTATTTTATTTTTTTAGCCTAGAAATTTAAGACTAAAAAGCAATTGTATGAGTTATATGTGTGTGCTAAATTTCAATTTGAACATTGTTAAGCTTGTCTCAGTTCCTAATCATATCCCCCCGATGTCTACTTGGGGGGGGGGGAACCTTGGTGCTGGAACATATTATAGTTTTGTATCGTCATCGGAGTTATATATTTATGTAAAATCTTAGCTCAATCCGATGATAGAGATTTGATTACAAAGTGCAAGGTTGTCATTGCTTGAGCATTCCAGAGTACTGTATTATCATCAGAGTTGTATGTAGGCAACATTTCACTCAAATGGATGATAGGAATTTGGTTAAAATTTGAACACAAGTTTTGAACTGATAAGTTGTAATTTTTACATACATATGAACAAAGCAAGTTGATAAAAGCTTAAAAAAAAGAGGATATTTCAAAGCAGATGGCTCAAATACTCTATGGCAGTCTTTATGACTGCTTCAGTCATTCTATATAAAACATGAATTTATATACAATACATTAAAATAATTGTAATGCAATGTTTTTTTAAAAAAAAATGAGTGTGATATGCTTAAAACCCTCAAAAATTTTATAAAAGTCATAACATTTCAGTCTGCTGGTATTTTAAGAATAATCACTTCTCGAAGTAGCTTTGCAGTCAAAAGGACCACTCTTGTCATTCTTGTGTTAAAGTTAGAAATAATCAGCTAGTCCATAGGCTGAAGTAATGGAATGTTGGGAGACAGAAACTGGATTTGGATGAATTTAAATTTTTCCAGTAAGTCATCTTGTAGATCTTGAAAAATGGACAGGAATATTGGACAAGCAAGACATCAAGTGACAGATTTATCTTAAACTAATTTTTTTTTCCTCTGAAGGATCTAACTCCTCACTGATCTGATCAGTAAAAAGATCATGTAGCACCCAAGCCTTGTTGTTAGATCTCCACTTCACATTTTAACCTGCTCCTCTGGACTTAACACTTGTAAGTTCGGGGTGCTTCTAAGTAATAATCAAGTTGCAATTTAATTTTCAAGTCACTGCTTGTATTGGCATAAAATAGCAATATGAGATGGTTTTTCATTGGCTTGTGGCTAGGCAATACATTTTGCTGTGCTTTTATAAAAGTTTTTCAGCATCTTATTCCAGAAGAGACTTGTTTCATCAAAATTAAAAATCTGTTGCTGCTGGTTATTCTCAAAATCTACTAACTTCCTGAAATCACTGATCCAGTTCTTTGCTGCCTTCATCAGTAGTTTCATGAGAGTGTGCTGCTACACCTTGCCTTACAATACTGTAGATACAAATTCTTCTTTCAAATTTCTCAAACCACCCACAGTTTCCCTTAATTCTCCAGCCATTAATGATACTGGTATCTTCTTGATGAGGTCTCATAAGTGATGTTGTTGTTTATAATGTAATCTTACAATTGCTTTTCATGTATCAATATGGGAGCAACATTTATCATCGTTGAGAATATGTAACCATCGCATAAATATTCTTGTCACTCCCTTTTAAGCTTTTATCTCCTTAATCGTGTCCTTATTCTTACGGGTTATTGTCGAACTAGATTGATTGTATGTTTGTGCTAAGATCAGCCATGCATATATCTGGTTCTTACTTTTCAATGATTTTATATTTCATTTCTACAATTATTTTTCTTACCTTATGGATATCACCTTCCAGATTTTCTTTGAGGGCATTTTTGCAAGTGTATTAAACTTTGGCCACAACAAATCATATTTTATATGTCTGAACACATTTGGAATAAGGTGTGATCAAAAGTGACATTGAGATGGTAGTGAAATGGATACTTATTACGAACTGATGTAGCAGTTGCACTATCTGAGTCTTCCCTTCTCCTTATCACTTGTTATATGAAATGTTGCTAGTAACTTTTTTCTCAATGTGTTTTATTCATTGTGTGAATCACTCATTATGAGAAGAGTTCTGAACCTCTGTTAAGTGCGGCTCCACTATACTGTTAGTGGAATACTGAAATGACGAATTTTTTTTAATCCTAAGTGTTAGCTAAGCTACAATTCTAATAATCATCTCAAGATCTTTTTATATAACTTTAATATATTGATGGGAAATTTTTCCTCTTGAATTTTTTTTTTATATAAAAAAATGACAACTGATTTGTTGTCATTTAATTATTTGCTGTGAAGATATTTAAATTTTGACATTTGTAATAGCTGCAAATGCAGTAAAGTCTTATGAAAATGATCTAAAGATTTCATTTATTTTCTTTTCAACTATTTAACATTTTTTTTTGTCATATCATGTCATAAAATAAGTATATTTTTGAAATATAATTTCTAATTCTAATCAATTATATAATCTGAAATCAGTATTCAAAACAATTACAAACATTGAATTTATAGAATCATGCTAATTTTCTCTCAAAGTTGAATTTTTTCCAGGGTGATACTGAACTGGAGGCTGCCCTTTACAAAAATAGGTTAGAATAGAGATTGTATTTCTATTTTACTTACATTTGATATTTTTTTTTAAAAAAATTCAGTTTCTGTATTGGTAATTTTCAGGGAGACAAGCATAATCCAATGTTACAATCAGGATAAAAATATCTTGTTTCTTTTATCCCCCATTTTTCAAAATTGTTTCTTTTGGAGCTACATGCAAAGGGCTGCCTTGTCGATCACAATTTCTTGTCAGTAATCATTTCTGAGAAGTGTCTTACAGTCACTCATGTGGGAATGGGGGAAATTCTTGCTCATCCTGTTTTCTCATTTACTGTTTCATGGCTTTCAATCAGGAAATCAATCATCAAGTCTAAAATTCAAGTGCAATTTTTTTTTCATCTGTGTTTCTAGTATAAAACAAAAACATTCCAAAGCACCATTTCCAAAAGGTGGAAGAATATTTTTTGTTATGTTTAATTCTCCTCTGCTTTGTGATTGGGTATTTGATGCGATGCTAATCTATTATATCTATACCTTCCATAATATAATTTTACTCCATTACTACTTTTGGTTTCTGTTTGACCTCATCCCTGTAAGATGACACTTTAGATTGTGTACTGCAAGCAACAGAGATATTTATTCTGAGATTTCTTTCTTATCCATGCATTTGCTGTTGAACACCTTCCCTCTTTGGTAAGTACAGATTTTACCTTTTTTTTTTTAAAAAAAAAAACTGTACTCCTTTTGGAAGGGAGTTTCTTTGAAGCTTGAGGATTTCATACTTATGTTTTATTGCTGAGAAGAGTGTCTGCCAGTTCTGTTAATGTGTAATAATTGTCCATCATTAGGCAGTATCTTTTATTCAATAATGGCTGCTATAAGAGTCAGTACGACTCTTATTGCAGCCATTATTAATAAGACTTAAGACTTGCACAGATGCTTGTAATTATCATTAAAAAGTTTGCCTTTTCCAGTGTATTTAACGAATTGCAATGCATAACCTCACTTTGATTAAAAATTAAAAAATTGATTAAAAAGAAATAATATTTCCAGTGTATGATACACCAAGTTGGTGAAAACAAAATTCGCATTTTTCCCACATAAAGAAAAATAGTAAAATCTTACCTAGAAACCGATTTAAATTTGTTTTGTTATCCTATCTTTACTAGACTACTAGAGCCACCTTTTAAAAATATTACAAATTAAAAAAGTTGAAATACTGGAAAATGAGTGGATTAGTGTAGAAATTTTTTTTTGTTACTTCTGTGTTGTTCGAGCAAATCAGGGAAGGCCCATTTTTAAGCACCCGAGTGGCATTTGAGTAAAATGGGAAGTGGTTAAACTGTTAATGTAAAAGAGCTAACTATTAAAAATAATTACAGCATAATGTGCATGTAATCATTACTATCTTTTCTTATAAATATGGTATGGAATCGTGATCAGATTCAAAATTCATGTTATCATTTATTATATACTATCTTAAACAAATTGCATGCTCAGCATTTATGCAGTTAAATTGTGTGTAATCTTGTATTTCTTTGACATTTAAAACGAAGTTTCAATATAAGATAATCAGTGATTTAAATTATTTTAAGTCATTCATAGAACTCTTATTAATTCATAAAATACTGTTTGCAATAAATATTTGTATATTCTGTAAGTATTTGTTGCAACAACACACAAAAAGGTTCATTAGATGCTGACTGCTATTTTCACAGGTACTGTATGCATGTATATTGATAGGAAGTATGCATTGTACAGAACCTTATAAAAATCTTTACATTTGAAATTCCTTGTACAGAAATTAAAAGATGAAGAAACAAGATTGGAAAGAGAGAAAAAAGAGAAAGAGGACACTTATCGTAAAGAAATTCAACAATTAGAAGCTCGAGTCTCATGTCTTGGCACTCTCAACAAGGTATTACTTTTTGCTGCAGTACAAAAAAAAAAAAAAAAAACCACCCTACTCTATTTTTGAAAACACAATTTTTCAGTGCATTTTGTAGCCAATTTTTTAAATATGTATTGAGACAGTTTGATAAACACTTAATAATTACTTGTGTACAAATTTATAGTGATTCAACCATTCTAAATATAATACTTTTAAATATTCAATGGTTTCACAATTTTTTTTGGCGATTTGTGATTTCTTTTATTTTTCATTTTTTTTATACCTTGAAAATTGCATTTCTGATGGAGATTGAGTGATTTTAGATCTGCATAATTAATATATTTTTTCCTTGTGATTCAGTTAACTGTTACTTTCTTCCAAATTTTGATGTTTAATTCTGAAATTTCTTTGCTTGCAGTCATATTTTTACTTTTTTTTTTGTTGGGAAATTTCCTAACACACTTTTAGCGGGTGTATATTTTCATCATTTCTTTTCAAGGATATATGAATTTACAACTGAGAAATTCTTACATTGTCAGTTATTGCTCTTTATTATTAAGGGTTTAAAGTAGTTTGCTAATCTGATAAATTATACATATAAAAATATAAATATTGTTGGTAGTTGAAATATGTATTATGTACATTAATAAATGAATTGTCCTTGTTTTATTACATTAAGAAATGCTGGAATTGGATGTCTAGAAAACAAAAGTTCAGTATAGAAAAGAATGAAATAAAAAATTAAAAAGTTCTATGCAAAGTTTTGTAAAGACCAGATTTAACAACCCAAGGTGCACTTTTTTGAAAAAATTAAATTACTCAAATATAAGAATTAAAGTAAACAATGAAATATTGAGAAATGGACAAGAGTAAACTTTTCTGATATTAAAATTAAAGGAAATGATAAAATAAAATTGAATATATTTAAGCTAAATGTAATTAAAATTAAAGGAAATGATAAAATAAAATTGAATATATTTAAGCTAAATGTAATTAAAATTAAAGCAAACAATAAATTATTAAATTGAATGTATTTAAGCTAAATATAATTAAGATTGAAGCAAACAATGAATTATTAAATTGAATATTATATTAGCTACATGTAATTAAAATTAAATCAAACGATAAATTATTAAACTGAATATTATATCAGCTGCATGTAATTAAATTTGAAGCAAACGATAAAAAATTGTAAAGTGATCTGGTATGACAAAAGTGATCCACCTATAACAATAGCCCCTTGGGTGGCTAATAATAGCAAATCAATATTAAAATCATTTCAGCCCAAAACATTCCAAGATGGAAGCCAAACTAAAAAGATGAAATTTGAAATTATTGAAGCAAAAAAAAAAAAAAAAAACCCTAAGGCTGCCTCACAGCATAAAATTCTGAATGATTTTATTTGTTTTCAGTCATATCTTGATTCCAGTATATACATGATTTAAGGTAATACATTAATCGATTAGTAAATAAAATACTAAATAATTTATATTTGTTTCACTTCAATCCAATAAAAAAATTGGGGGAAATTTATTACGACATATTTTTGAAAATTGAGTTGGTGAAAGTAGGTATCAGACATATATTGCAGAAATTTATTATGGCATATTTTTGAAAATTATATTTGTTACTGGTGAAAGCAGACATAAAAAATATATGCAAAAAGTAGATAGATTTTTGAAAAGTAGTTAGGTATGATATTTATAGGGTATAGAAAACAATAGCCCTATAAATATCATACCTAATACGTTGGCTAATAATACTTTTTTGTATTCATTGATTTTAGCATTCTTAAATCATGGAAGAATTTGTTAGAGATGGATATTAAAATTGGTAAATTAAATGTTTTACCTCAACATTAATTTTATATTTTATCTTGTTCTATATAAATTTCTAATCAAATGAATTAAATCCATTGAAATATAAGTTTAGTAATTGATGAATCGGTTAAAATCGGGAATAGGGTGTCCCCTAGGAGTCTCTTAGGCAACGGAACTTAGCAACTTCCTAGATAGGTCGCCAAACATGCATGATTTAAGCATTGAGTATTCTTAGGGTTACCATAACAAATCGTCATTTTTAAATTATTATCACACCCAAAAGCCCCTAAAAGTCGCCAATCACCTATTGGACACCCTATTCCCGATTTTAACTGATGAATCATAGTTTTAAGTACTTGTTCCATCAAAACCTTTTGATGAATAATCAGAGCTGCTGTTTATTAAACCGTAATAAACTTCAAAAATTTTCTAATAAGTTTAGTAAGGGCTTAAAGGTGGATTGTCATCCATATCATTGTCCCATAATTAAAATGTATCAATTGTTTAGTTTTAATTTAATGTGTAAAATAAAACAAGCTAGTCTGCTTTCAAATTTTAAAAGCAAATTATTTTTTTTTCCAATAGTATTTATTTTGTGTGCATACACATGCACACACACATTTCCTGCATTAAATCCACAATTACATTTTGCAGGAACTTCAAGACAAAAATTACAAGCATGAGAACATCATCCGTGAGCTGAGGGCACAATTAATCACCCTTGAAGAAGAGACTAAGAGAAACAAGGAATCACTTCAAAGTCACAAGGAGAAAAATTCATCTCTTCTGAATGAGATTGAAGAGAAGAGATTGCGTCTTGTCCATCAAAAGAAAACTATTGAGGAGTTGGAGAAAGACATCACCTACAAAAAGCAGCTGATTGGAAAACTGGAAGAAAAGACAGAATATTATCAAAAGCAAGAAGTAAAGAGTAAAAGTTTAATAATCTGCACTAGATTATTTAATTTTTGTATCATATGCATTTAAAATTAAGATTATTGTACAAATGATCAAATAGTCAATTTTCTGAAGTAATATTTTGGTCATTCATTGGTTAAACTCAAATGTTCAGTTTTCCTATGAATCTTGATCATGATATTATATCACAAGGGATGTAAAGATAACTATTGTGTAATGATTTCTAAATATGATTGTTTTATTGTGTATATTTATATAAGCCTATCTTCTGGTTGTGTGTTTTTTTTTTATTTATTTTTTTAAAAAAAAGCATTTTTTAATGCAAAATTTGTTTATGATAACATTTCTTAAAAGTTATTGAATATTGTATTATAATATTTGCTTTTTTCAGAAAGTTTTTGAGCAAGAACTAGATGAAATGAAGGCAAAATATCAAAAAAATCTAAAGACTTGTGATCAGTTGGAGGAAGATATCAGTAAAGCAAATGAAGTTATAAATAAGCTACAGCGAGAAATTCAATCTGGACATGAACGGGTAATTATTTTCTTTATCATTGTATAATTCAAATGATAATTCTAAAATTTTTGTTCTTTTGTTATTCATAAATCATTTAAATTTAACTGGAAGTGAGCAGCTATATAAGTTTCTTTATTCTCATGATACTTTTGAATAAAATCATAAGGGGTCATTTAATTATACTATATTAAATTTTTATTTAGATGAAACAAAAGAACTTGCTTCTTTCAAAACAAGAGCTAAGTGTGTCAGAAAAAGATAAAATTATCCAAATGTTGCAAAAGGAATTGAAAGATTCAAAATTGGATCTAAAAAGGAAAAACAATGAGGTGTGTCTGATTATATTTATTTAGATTGATCTATGAAATGGTAAATTTTAAACATCAAAAAATTTAGTTATTTTTTGATAAATTGAGAACATATAATACATCATTAAACCAAGAAATTTCTTTTTATATTGTATTTTATATATTTTGATTTTTTTTTTAAAAAAAATATTTTATATCTAGAATTTTTCATATTAATGTAATGTTTATTAAAAATTCTATTTTAGATTATAATGCATGATAAATTATTTAAAATAGGTTTTAAACGTATGTGTTCATATTTTGTTTCCGTTATTTTAAATTTACATAACTGTTTTCAATGATTTTTTTATTTGGTTATGTTTAAATGAGCATTTTTAAATATATCATAGAGTATTAAACATTTTGTTTTAGGTAAAGCATTTATCAGATACAGTTGCATCTTTTGAAGAGAAAACCAACCACTTTGAAAAGGAACTTAAAGCTAGAGATAGTGGTAAGAGACTATCAAGGATTCTGAAAATGTTTTATTTAAAATATGTCATTATTTGATTTTTTGTTAAAAAATATCTGCAATTTTAAATGAATTTTTTCAGTTATTATTTATTGCAAATTTTCTTGATTTTAATTTAATTTTTAAAATTAAATGTAATTTAACTCTAATTGGAAAACTGAAGTTCTCTTTTGCATTTGTGTAGTACATTACAATTTGTTTGTTAAATTTAGATGTGTAATAATGGGTTGAGGGGAGAGAAATGGAAGCTCTTAAGGGTCCCCCCCCCAATTTTGGGAAAATTTTAAATTTTTGTTTGATATTGACATTTCTCTTGTAAGATATTAATGTTTTTTTTTTTTTTCTAAGAAAGATATATCAGATGTCAAAATTATTCTTTTAAAAATACAGGGTTCCTTGAAATTATATTTGAGTTGTATTTTTTTTTTCTTCGTTCAGGCTTAGATTAAATTTTTTATGAATTCTTTATTTTAGTTATAAAGTATCTGAATCGACAACTCACAGATAGATGCATCCTTCCTCAATATGTACCTCCATCCAATCTCATAAGCAGTCCAGCAAATCAAGTAAGGCTATGTAACATAGGATGTTTAATTTTGCATAATGCTGATATTATTAATTGGATTTATATGCTTTATATTTGTGTTTTGCTTTCATGTAATGTAACTATTGAAATAAGTGGAACAAACTGATCAATAAACAAATATGGACGTGAAAAAGAATGTAGTGGTTTTCAAACTTTTTTCTTACTCTAACTTTATATCTTAATCTGAAGTCAAATATATCCTTTGACAAAATGTTTTCCCATCAAATAGTATTTGAAGAAAATGGATTTCATTTACTAATATTTTTCTATAGTTAAAATTTTTTTATGCAAATGATTTATTACGGCATTTAAAATCATTAGGGTTTTGCAATATCATTTGTTCTACGAGTATAAGAGAGAGATCTTTCAATGTGTGCTAAAGCTCATTTATAATGGAATGAAGGCTTTGAAGTACTTAAGTACAATATTACTATCCTAAAATTGAGATTTTAGATAGTATTTTGAAAGAGCTGTACTGTAGGATATGGAGAGAGCTACTATTTTTCTCCATAAAATGCTAGTTATTACTCCTTTTAGTATTTCTAGTAGATTAGAAAAGAAGGGGGGGGGAGCAGAAAAAAATCAATTTTGTTCAGGTTATAAAACAAAGTAAAATTGTAAATGCTCTGATAACTCTTGCTATACCTTTTATTGCACCTTTCAAATTTCTTAGAACAAATTATCTGCCTGATTATCAGTAAAACATCCAGTTTGAATTGAATGCATATCAGAATAATTTTGAGCTTTTGATTCTCCTGATCGTAAATGAGATTTTTTTTCTTGTTGCATTCTTCATTAATGACTGTTGATTTTCAACCAGTTATCTATGGTTTCTTTCCTTTGAGATGGACTTAGGAATGTATTCAGTGTAACCTATAGCATAGCTGTAACAAGCCTTTCTTTTTTAATCTTTTGACAAATGAAATAAATTTTATATTTCATTAAAGAGACTGAATGAGCCATAAAAGAAAAAAAAAAAAACATGGAGAGGTGTAAAATGGATTGATTTTTTTTTTAAATATATAATTAATTTTATTTATTTATTTTGTTTGTATTAATTCTGGAAAATTCTCAGTTTTATTTTGCATATATGTTTTGTCTTGTGATGCATTAACACAAGTCCTGTTGTGCCATATATTTAATCTTTTTTTGAATAAATTTTTTTTAAAGGCTGGGAAAGTTAATTTTGCTGGTGATGGAAATATTTTACAGACACAACTTCCTCCTGCTGCTGACAAACCTAAAATATTGCCAGCAAGGTAAGTGAATGGAAGATTTTCATTTAGAAGGATATTGGATTGAAAAAAAAATAGCTTTTTTTTTTTAAAAAAAATAAAATGTTTATTTAAAATTTAAAATTTTTTTTTTAAAAAAAATATATACCTTCATAAATTAAAATCATGAAGATCTACTCTTAATTAAATTGTTCAAATATGTATATAAACAAAGTGTAATTGAAATTTTATTCCACATTTTGATTACCTTTGTTTGTAACATCATTTAATACTCATTTTAAAGTTATGTATGGAATCTTAAAATTTTGTTTAAGCAGTTAGAGATATAATTTATGGTATGTTTCATCTAAATATTCAGTACGTTTCATCAGTTATCAAATATTTTCTGTTATAAAGTATTATGTATTTGCTCATTTTTTATGAATATATTTGGAAATTCTGTTACATTTCGGAAGAATTTATAAAGAATTATTGCTATTTCTAAAAGTTATTCTCAATTCTATTGCTACCTTCTTCCTACAAATATTCCGTTTCATTCATTAATGCAATTTTCATGGACAGCATCTTATGGATGAAAAATCATTTCTTTACACTTCTACATAAGCATATAAAAATAGGAATTTTTAAGGATCATCACAGTTTTAAAGCATCTGTCTTTATTATCTACACTTGGACTACATTTTATAATATGTGAAGAATAATAATTAAATCATTGAACATATTTATTTAGATAGTCATGCCACTTGAATTTCACTATTATGTATTTTATTTATGTAATTTTTTTAAATAAGTGCATATGAACTGACTGCTGTAATAATTTGATGTCTAGAACATGTTAAGTGCTTTATTATTAGTTTCAAAAGTAAAAAAAAGTAGTAATAATCACCAGTTTTAAAAGTAAGGTACTGAGAAAAATCATTGTGAAAACTGTTATTGGAATAAACCTTTTGTAATGCATTTTCTATCTATGGAAATATGTGTGAATGTGTATTACCATCTTCATTCAAAGGAGGAAAGTTCAAGTGTTCTCTCAAGGCTCTGATGTTTTGCATAAAAATCTTAGAAGCTGATTTGCACCAGAAACTTAATGCAAAAACTTTAAAGTAAGATTTTGTTTTTATCAGTAGATATTGCACTACTGATAATTAATTATTACCTAAGTTGAATTCTTCCTATTTTACAATAACAAAACCACTAAGAGTGAAAATAAATTATAGCTTAGTGCTATTTTATCATTGTTATATGGATGTTTGCACTTACTGTAGAAATTAATATTTAGATTCATGGGATTTTTTTTAATCGTGAATTTTTTTTTTTTTGTCAATACTAATTTTTTGGGAAATCTTTTGTTTCATGTGCAATAAATGAAAAATTGCACTGTAGTAATTAGTAATTCAAGCTTTGGAATATGGTATGGATTTTTAAAATTATGTGTATATATATAATTTGTTGGGGTGAAACTGTTTCATTTTAAATTTTTATAAAGTTATGCAAGACTTATTTGTTTCATTGAGATTTGGTGAAGTTAAAAGTGAATTTTAAAATATTTACTGAATAATTTTCTCATTATTGTTTTTTACTTTTCTTGTAATGCTGTGTAATGTTTGCTATTCAATTACCCAATGAAGCCTTTTCTTTATATTTTATGAATTATACATCTTTTTGAGGTTTTTTAAAGCTAAACATTTACTTGGTTGTTGAAATGATTATTTTGATGGTAAACTTATCAGTAGCTAGTGTGAAATATGTTGAGATGATTCAAATATCCTATACTGATTTCTTGAAATTTTTTAACATTATTTTGAATCTTTGTTGAATGTGAATACTTTGGGCTAAAGATATGTATAAAATGCGATATATGTGAATATACAATTTGAAATGTAAGTCTGATGCTTAAAATTCTGATTGCAAAATTTTTTGTTTCATTTCATCATAAAAATATTATGAAATTTTTTTAATCTGATGTATACCTTGAAATTTTGTTTATTGTGAAATGCCTATGTGAAATAAAAATGCTGATTATTTGCTTTTAAATGTAATGTACACTATTTTTATATATATTATGTTTCATATATTTCCATGATTTATAACAACTCTATTTGTACAAGAAATGTGTATCTGTCAGTGTTATTGTTTTATCCTACATACATCTGTTGAAAGCTTCACCAAGTATAAATTGCAAAAATATTGTGGGAATGTGTACATATATCTAAAAATCTCTACTCTTAAAAATAGTTCCATGAAATATAATTATTTCTTTTGTTTCATATAAATGGGTTAGAAGGAATAAAATATAACATTAAATAAAATGGAAATTCCATATTTATGCTAATGAAGAATATTAATTTCATGAATAAAAAATGTCATTTCTGAAAACTTAATTTATATAAAAAAAATTAAGAATACTGAAAAGTAGTAAATCTTTTAAGAATATTGAAAAGTGGTTTTGAATTGAATAAAAAAAAAAGAAATGGATTCTAGAACTTATATAGTGTTTAGCTTTTGAAAAAGTGTAAAACGCATGATTAATTTCTGTTTCATTTATTTTTCCCCTGATAATTTAAAAATTGTGAGAAATTAAATTGAATTAATGTGTATAACAGTATATTGATATGTATTGTAAAGTAAATTATAATATTTATATATATATATTACCAAAAAGCAAGATAATTTTTGTTGAATTAGGAGCTTTATTGGAAGGCAAAATGTGAAAGAAAAAACTTTTTAGGAGTTGCACTATAAAACAATTATTGGTAATAATCTTACTTTTTTTCTTTCCTTTTTGTAAAACATGAGATTAAAAACAATGTTAAATTCAAATCACCTAATTAAATTTGCAATTGGTATCGTAGCAAAAAGAAAAAAAAAGCACTTTTTAAAGTATTTAATATTCTTTGGAGAAAATGAACAGAAGTGTGGCTCAGTTTTATTTTACTGAGAAATTAAATTTCAAAAATATGTCATTTTATATCATTAGATGATTTTTTTTTTTACTTACATTACGTTAGATACAGTATTAAAAATTCAAAATTTTGAATGTGCACATTAAATAAAATTTTTGTAATCTGTACATTTAATTCATGAAATTATATCTCTCTTATTTTAGTATAACAATATATTAATTCCAATATATTGTTATACTAAAATAAGAGAATCTTTCTATAATTGTTGCTATTTCCAAAATCAAAAAATGTTGTTTTTAAAAAAAATCTAAATGCTTTAATAAAATCTATTGTTTTTACATATATATTTATACATTGAAAAACCTCTCTGTATTAATTTGCATCCAAGACAAATAGATTCATCTATCAACTATGTTATCACACAAATTCATTTTAAGCATAACAAAAAATAATTTTTTGTAGGTCTTTTTATAGTGTTTATCAGAATAATACATGCCTTACTGCAATTTTGTTCATGCTGTATTTGTAGTCTTATGAGTAACATTTAGAATAAATTCTGATTATATTTTTTTGGATTAAAAATCATGAATGTGTGTCATTTTTGTCTTTTTAAATGTTTTTGTAGCTAATCATGAAGTTTTGGATACATTCCAAATGTTACTTTTATTATCCTATAATAAATTTTTATTATTAAAAGACTTGTTTCATATATATATAGTGGAATATTTTATGCTAAATATCATTTCCTCCTTTCATTTAGGAATGATAAATGTCCTTCTCCTCATCTTGAAAAAAATTGTAGTTCACCATCTCAAGCACCCCTAGATTCTGCATATGTTTCCTCTCCGTCCTCCATTGCGAATGATGCCAATCCTAATGCAGCAAATTTTGAATTTGACTCTGATGCAATGAGTGCTGCATTTGGTTCTGGGAAGGTTCTAAAGCACAGCACTGCTAAAAAGTCAATTAGTGGTAAAAATAAAAGTACTTTCCGGAAAAAGTGAATGTATTTTAGAGTTTCGTTATTTTTTTTTAATTGAAAACAATTTTAGAGTTATATTGTGATTTTTAATTTTTATCAAACTTTTGCAAATCAAAGTGTTGTTCTTGTTTGTATTAAAAGCATTTTAAATTTAAACGTAAGATGATTTAAATAATATTCCTTTGATATATATATATATATATATATATATTAATAAAATTTATTATTTTAGTCTAAAATTAGTTATGAATGAGTTATTGTTTGAAACTCAAATATTATAAAGGATTTATTTTTTTTATTTCGTTTTCTAAATTTATTTATTATTGTATATGTAAATAAGAAAAGTGACAAACATTTTTAGATCATTCACTATGTTTTAGTACTTTTTACTTTGTTGAAAATATGTACCACTTTTCCTCTGAAGACTAAAGTTGTTAATTATATTTTAAAAAGAATAAATACATTATTTCTTTAAAAAGTCATATTTGAATGTTGTCTATTTATTTACCTTCTCTCTTTTAATGATCTTTTTTTTTCATTGGAATTCATTTTAGAGTCTGTAAAATATCCATTCACATATTCAGCACAATTCTTGGTTTCATTTATACTTACCCAAGAATTAGTACATATTATTGAATTATAAATTTAAACCATTGAAACATAAGGTATTGTTATTGCATATACTTTGTTGTACACTATGGTTACTATTTAATATTAAAATGCATTCAAATTCTTAATTTGGAACGTATTATGATATAAATAACAAACATATTTTTTAAAAACTGTATTTTAGTAAATTATAACTAAATGATATATATTTAAAGAAAAAAGAACTTTTTTAAAATATGTAATTAAAAATTTAATTTGTAATTTTTCTCTTTTAAAAGGTATAAAAATTCCTGACTTCTAAATGTTTTGATGCATTTTAGAGGCTAGCAGTTATTTTTCATTTTTATTTTACTACACAGGTGTAAGAAAACTTTCAAAAAATTCATTTTTTTTCCTCAAGAGGAGAAATGATATATGTCTATCAGATGTACTTTAGGCTGTAGAAATGATATATATCTATCAGATGTACTTTAGACTGTAAAAATGATTGTATGCTTAGAATTAAAAATCAGATTTCCTTTTGAAAAAAAAAACGTTCTTGAAATGTGTTTTTTGTGCATTTCACTTTTTTGTTTACTTATCTGTATCAAATGTGATATTAGCTCCATTAAAGTAAAAAAGGCTGCTGTTACATTTTTTAAACTAATGAAAAAAAGATATGTATTTGTTAATAAAAAAAATTCAATATACTCTATATATCTACTTGTAGCTTAAGGTAACTACAGTCTCTGCATCACAGAATCATGGCTCAAAGATTTGAAAATTAAATTTTAATTTTTCTCTGTAACAAATGTTAAATTATTACTAGTATAATAACTTATATTCAAATTCTGTTGTTGTGAATATAAGTTATTATACTAGTAATAATTATATAAATTGCAGTAATTACCTCACTAAATTAAGTTACAAAAATTGGGAAAAAAGATGTAATTTAATAAATAAAGAACAATATAATCATAACTCGAAATTTATTTTTTGTAAAATATTTAATTGTATCTATTTATTAAATTGTAAAACATGTCAATTTACATAGATTAGATTCAAAAACATTAGCAGCTTAAAAATAGCCATAAAATTGAGATGAGTCATTTCAATTTACATAAAATGGAAAATGTTGAAATCTTTATTATAAAAATAGAACCAGGCACTTAAAAATTATGGTGGAGAAATCAATTTATAAGTATTTACTATACTATTTACCCGTATGGATTGTTCTTTAATAGAAATATTTTACATGTTGTAAAACAGAAAAATATCCTTTTTTTTTCTTTTCCACAAAAGTTATAAATAATAGTAAAAATAAAGAAGTTAAAAACTAAGGAGTCAGAAATGTAACGGAAAAAGCCTGAATAAAGTAAAAATTATAAATAATATTTGTGAATTAAATAATAATTTTTAAAATAATTATATAAAAAATATAAAACACCTTATTTTTGGTTGAAAGGAAGAAGAAATAAACATTCTAAAAGATTTCTTAGCTGATTATAACAAAATAAGTAGCTGAAGTTTACATATTATTAAAGATATTACTAACTACCTAAAAATAACTATAATTTCAAAGATGATAACAAAAATAATAGTATTGAATTTTGTACTTTTAAGTTTCATGAATGATTATCTTAATAGGATTAATTTTATTGATACTTTTCTTCTAATTAAAAATATAACTATTAAAAAAGCTTATAAATATAACAAAAATGGGCAGATTTCTTTTTGCTCATAATGACATTAAAGATATGAAGAGTAAACTAAAATGATATTTTACAGAATATGAGGATTTCATTAAAAAAGAGCACATAGACATAGATTTAGATTGGGAGATTTAGACATAGTTAAGGATAAAATCTTGCGAGACATAATGAATATGGGAATACAGGTTTCAGGGTCTTATAATCTCTAATAGTAACTATTTCACTAAGAGAAGGATGAGGTTAATAATATTATTAATCATCTTACTATTAAATATAAACTTATTGTAGCATTTCAATGAATATAAGTACTACATTTATAAAACATTAATTATATGAATTTTAAGACTAAAGAAGGATTAAAATACAAGATATAAAAAAATTACAAATTTATAAAAAGATTTCATTATTTATGTTGACAAAATTCCAAGTAATTATTCAATTATTTGCAAATATTACTATTATTTACTTGATATTCATCTAGAAGAGAAAAATTCTTATTTAGAAAATAATTTTTTTAGTCATCTAAAAATGAATAATAGAATTATAACTTTATATATATACATATATATATGATAACAAATAAACTAATTAAATTTCCTCATATCTTTATTTAAATAATATTTCATACAGGGCCTATTAAATTTAGGACTGTCACTAATGAATATAATTCTAACATTACAAAAGCAGGTAAATTATTACTAAATATCATACAAGATACAAATGAATTTAATAAAACTGCTATCTTTGAAAATAGTTTAGATATTAAGAATATATGACAAATATTTATTTTCTATATATAGTTATGTTTTCAAAGACCTCTTTAATTTAATAGTAAAGTACTATTTAGAAAATTACTTTTAATTATTTATAAAAATTATAATAATGAATTTATATCTTAAGAAAAATTTAAATCTAGATAATATTGTACTTAGTGAAAACTTTATTAAATATAATGATAGTAAATATAAACAAACATGAGGAAGGACCTGTGAGTGCCTAATAGCATGGTAAATATTTATTCACATTATTATGAACATAATTATGTTAATAGTGATAATTTTATTATTTATATATATATATATATATATATATATATATATATATATATATATAAAGAGATGTTCTATTTGTTTTAAGTTATAATAAGCTTCTGAAGATAAACCTAACCGATCATTTTATCTTACATATTTCAATCTAATTCTAATTACAGTAAGTATGAAACAGAATATTTGAACACACAATTGAAAATTATAGATATTAAAATTATTAGTAGTTTTTATGATAAGAGATAAATTTAATATTAACAAGGTACCTTTCTAATATCCCTGTTGACATATTTCTATTTTTAGAAGTATTATATGTTATTAGAAATAGTAATTTAGTGTGTTATTCATCACAAAAAATAAGTTTTTCTCAAGTTACATTGATGCAAATTCTTTTATTTTTTAAACGTTCAAAAATTATTAATATCAATTATTATTATTGTTATTAATATATATATATATATTTGGGTATGTATATATCATTGTTGGTTTATATTTTTGGTAAAAATTATATATTGATATTTTACTTGTTTTATTATTTATTTTGTAATTTTGAGAAATGTTTACATCTGTAATATATATATTTATAATTATAAATCTTGTTTTTGTTAATTTTATTTGTATTACTTGCTATTAAATAGTTTTAATATTTATTAATTTTAATTTAGATTTTTTTGATTAACTACAATTTGTATACTTGTTAAAATATATATATATAATGTAAAGATTTTGTTGGATTTTATACTATTCAATATCTTGTTCAAGTAATTGCTCATCTTTTGGTTTTGTGCGAAATGTATTTATTCTGAGTGTATTGCAAAAAAAAGGAATACAAAAGTTGAGAAAAAAATAGTTTTAATAACTGCATGTAATATTATCTTACAGGCACTCTGTACAAAGAGATCAAAGCTGGCAAAATAAAAGCCCTAAAGAAGCAGCAGAAAAAAAAAATAATAACAGAACACAAAAAATTGCCTTTCAAACATCAGATTCTATACATCTTTTGTGGCAGTGATTTCATAGTGCTGTAAAGTGCTATTGTCAAGTGTCTCGATGTCCCTTTTTTTTTAATGTACTGACTCTTTTTTCTCATCTGAGATTCTATTATGATTCAAGCCTTTCCCTTCCTAAAATAACGAAACTTTTATTCATTGATCATTATTTTAGACCAGGACATAATTAAGCAAATTTTTATTTTTATCATCTGTTTAAAGACTGTTAACATGACTGTATTCTTCAAATATGATGATATCTTATTCTCATTGCTTCCGATATGGTTGCTATAGTTAGATGTTGGCGTTCGCATAGATCTTCAGATACTTTGGACTCAGTCACTTTTTTCTAAGTTATGAGAAAGAACATTTGAAACGATTGCAATGATTTAATACTAAAGCCTTTTTGGGTTTCAATCATATTGAATCTGTTTGACCTCATCAGTCGTGTTTCTTGTGGATGGTCAACGTTGCTTTGAGTCACTTGAGCACCTTACGTCAATGGGAAATCTTTTTTTTTTTTCTTTTCTTTTTTCGTTTCTGTCGGTGGAAGGGTAAGGGAGCATGCTTCGATGTTCCACCATCATAGCAGAAGCAACCTCTGCACTTCGACGTCCCCACATAAGGTCACATGGTCTGGCTTTAGGTCTTCTAGGCGGTAGGGGAAGAGGACGTGCTCAAGGCCATTTAAAAAGCATTGGAACCCGTCCTCAGTTCTCGCGACCAGGAGATCGAATGTCAGTCCCGGATAGAAGCCCTCATTGATCTTGGTCTTGACTTCCTGGCCCCAGGTATCCTCCTCACGGGAGTTGAGGGTTATTTTAGGACTACCGTCTTCCTCCCATTGGACAAGGTACCGGAGAGCGATATCACTGTCCTCCGAGCCTTCCCCGCACTGCACGGTCATTTGCATCCTGGAAATATCAAACTTGCTTTAAATCTCGTACACAACAATATAAAGTTAAATTAAAATGAAGAAAGATTGCATATTATTGAGTCATCTATGTGTACGTGACTAAATGTTCCCACAATAGTTTGATGAATCGACGAATCAGAATGCTCAAGACAGAAATGCACGATAGGTTTATGAAATGATACTTTTTTTTTAAATTAAAAGCTGTTTGTTAGAATATTTTGTGACGATGATGCTATTAACTGTTTTAAAACTGAGTAATATGAAAAATATTCCCCAAAGAATATTGAAATAAAAATTATGTTGTCTTTGTTTAAAAATCTTTAAAAGATTTACTAAGCAGTTTTCTTGTCTGTCTTTCAAACCAAAATTGTGTAAAACTGCATTATTTACTTTTTTTTTTTAAGTAACTTGTGACATTAATGTACATTTCTTCTCTATTCTTGTCTCCCTTCCCGATTTCAAGAATATAGTTCGCGCTTGCGGCGAGTGTTGGCTATTTCGAGATTAGATTCACCTCTGGAATGGGGCTCATTTAACTGGAAAATGAGACCCTATTCGTCATCCGATTACGATTTAAAATGCCATCAATACCATGAAGATAAACGAATCACTTTCGTAGGGAATTATAACATTATGCGGCATTATTCTTTTATCAGGAAAACTGTCGAACATTAGAAATCAACGATTTTGAAGAATGGTGGCCGAATTACTTATTGTAATTTGACAACATTTTAAAGTTTGGATATTTTCATATTTGTGTGATGTAGGATAATCTATACAAGTCTTTCACTACCTCTTATTTCCTTAGCAGCCCCTCAGGGGCTTACCTTCTTTAAATAAGTACAGGTTGAAGGTACCCGAGTGATCTCTCCTCCCCCTCATGGTGCTAAATGTATTTGGTAAACACGGGTAACGACCCCGTGTTCACTATCTTGGGATACCCTAGCGATCCTTCTCTATTTTCGACCCTTCTTCTCAACCAATTTCTATATATTTCCCCGTTTTTTAAACGTTTTATCCTTTTTGGCACAGCATAGCCACATCTGGCTCTTGAGTAATTCAACTCCACCATCACTCACCCACTCACTCACTCACTCATTATTGTCTTAGTACACACGACCTCTGGCTTCGAAGCTAGAGTCGCTTACTTGCAGTGAGGCATAGAGTGTTTCCACACGTTGGATTGTGTTCATTGTTTAAGTTTTGTAACGATTAATTTGTTAATTTTTCTAAAAGTGACTAGTCTATTGAGGACTACCGGCGTCGGACCTCGTATTTTTGTACAATGGTCAGATGACGAAATCGACATTGAACTGAGCCCCACACTCCACATTTACACTTATTTAATATACATCAACCCTTATACACGATTGGTCTTTGGAAATATGGTACTCTACAAACCAGGATCCGTAAGTCTCATAAAATTAGCCCATTAAGTCTCAGGTATCGGTGTTATGTAGACAAAATATTGTTATATAGCGTCCTTGTTCAAATAATAATAATAATTCCATGGAAAAGACAGAATCGAAGAATTCAAATTCCTAATAGGACATCGATAGCCCAGGAATGTAACTTTTAACTGCACTAGAAATTCATGCGCCATGGTTTGTAAATACGTATTATTTAATTGCTATGCTGCATTAATTTTTTCAAATCAAAATTTATTTTTAACGTTTATGAGGCCGTTGCTTAAAAGTAAAGTAATATTTTTAAAAGAATTAAATTGATTTACGAATTTTGTAGATATTTTACTTAAAAGAAAGAACCTGAGTGTGACTCACCTCGAAGGGTGAATGTTCACTTTTCCCGAAAGCAGAAGCAAGCAACCTTTCTCGAATCCTCCTGTCACTCTAGAACTCAGTGGTACTTCCTAGAGAAGAGAAAGGATTTTCATAAAAGCATCGTTTATTCATCTGAGTTGGATAATAGTTACGCTACTGTAGTATTAGTTTAAAACAAAAATGTGCTGCTTGTTAGAATAATGAAAACAAGCTATTCTATTATTATAGAGTTGTAACTTACTGGACAGATGTGCTGAAGTCGAACTCCTCTGGTTTTGATGTTAGTTCCATTGAGAATACCAGATGGATTCAACTAAAGGGGGGAAAGAAAAATATTCTTACGATTTTATTCATTTTTATTACTGTAGTTTATATTTAAAAAGATATGCAGAATATCTAAAGGAAAGACCTAATGAATATGAAATACTTAAGTCTATTTACCTTTACAAATACGTCTTGAAAGTGAATTCCTACTTTGCACACTTATCTCTATATCTGGACCAATTGAATGAAACTAAATTTCACTACATTATGTCATTGATCAGCTGAATCGTAAAGAGTATCGTGACTTTTATTAAAAAGTGTTAGGAAGTTGTGTGTTTAATTGTTAAGATCCGCATTTTTTAAAAAAAGGAAATATGGATTAAACTTTATGAAACAAATTTCCTCCTTCCTATTCTTATGATAATCACATCGCGGACAATTAGTCTATTCATCATACGAATGAACTAGAGACTTTATGACAAGAAGTTATCGAGATTGCATGAAAAAAAAAAAAAAACGGTACTTCCTTATTATTGCGATTCTTCTCATTAAATTACGATTATGCCGAACTCGTGAAGCCTACTTTGTGATACAACCTACCTTGACGATAGTTCTTAGTCGCTTAGTGATTCAACGTCGGGTGCCGCTGTAACAGGGAAGCACCGAAAAAAGAAATTTATAATCTTATCCTTGGTGTTTCTCAACATTATTAGTTGTCTCTGTATAATACGGTTATATCTATCGGCTTGGCGATTGTTTCGATGTACCTACATTAGACACCCTATGTCTCCCAGTCCTAAAAGAATCAGGATAAAAAAAGTTCAAACAACTTTTTGTAGGAAATATCTGCATTTTCACTTTCGGTTACTCCTTTTTTTTGAAGACCATCTAGTGAATAATATTCTTTGGTTTATTACTGGATAATATTCTCTAAAGCGGTCTCTCTCAAAGTCTTTATTATTATTTTTTTTTTCACATACCTTCTTAATCTGATATGATCTGATTTCTATTTCAGTTATGGTTGGACATTTGCGTTCCGAGGTATTTTTACTGAATTCGAGTCTGTAACTGAGGACGTTGCTACGGTTACGAGCGAAGAAGACGCAAACATTTCTAAGAGCTTACCTGAGCCAAGTCAATGGAGATATCCGAGGGCTGCATGTCCCCTTCCAAAAACAACGTCTTGGCCGCGCCAACATCGTGTCTGTGCGGAAAGCTGATCCACTCTTTTCCTTGGAGTCTGGTCTCGAAGCCCAGGGAGCCCACCCCTACAATCAAATGGAAGGGTGTATTCGGCTTCAGATTGTCATCTCGACTGCTCTCCTCCTTGCCCATCTCGTCGTCCAGACGACTATTCCTCACTACGCGACCATCTTCCAGCTTGGGATTCAGCTGGAAGAGGACATCGTCGAATTTCGCAGGACCACTCTGCCAGTTGATGGTGAAACTGCAAAGGGAATAATGCTTTCAATAAACTTTCACTAGTCTATCGGAAAACTTATTTGTCACTTTTGGCGTTAAAAATTAACTTCTTTTCTGAGAGTTGTTTCATTAAGAACTTTGAAACTTATAATTTGTATTAAAGACCATTAAAATTTTATCACTATTAGATCATACGATGAACACAAAAATTTTAGGATGTTCAATCACTGTAAAACTTTCAAATGATTCATCTTCATGCCTCATCTAACTATCCTATGCCAAAAGAATGAACTCACACTATGATTTTAATAAATATTGAATAAAATTAGCTTTCAATTTTATAAGGAACATCCCAGGGAGATGGTTATATTTCTGGCTAATTTTAACTTTAAGAGAAGGAGAGTACTAGCTTTTTTTTTTACGATGCTTCGATACCAGTGTTTGTACTGGACGAAATATATGAGTATTTGTCTAATACGGGGAAGAGAAAGGACATATCATCTGTCTGAAAAAAATTATGTGGACCCCAAATCACATAAAAATTGCCTATCTAACATCTTGCGAAATTTAAAAAGGTTCTCAACACTATGCATGATTCAGCGCTGTGGGTCTATATTCGATGTTTGTGTTGACAATTATTACAGTTACCACTTCGTAATAATCTGTAAGTTTATTATAATAGTTTATGTTAGTATTTGATCGAAGGGAAACGTGGACTTGAACTGATCAAACGTATCTAGTCCCTGACTGTCTACTTGCATTCTAATTCATTTTATCATCGTATTCACTGCATATAGATAAGTCATCGCTCAATGATAAGGCGTACTATGTTGAAATGATTATTCCTAGTTCGTAATAGGAGAAGAAAACATTCTTATTTCGAGATTTATGGTAAATGCTCCTTTTCTTCTCGTAATTAAAGAGTTATACTATCAATTAATAGAAGTTTTATATCACTCAATAGTTGCAGTTTTATTGGTCAGTAAGCATTTTTATATACTTGAATATACTCACCTCTTAGCGTCCTCCGTGGGCTGACCTTTGATGGAGAAGAGGTCACCCACCTTTAACCCGCCGCCCATACTTAGACGTAGGTTCCGCGGCTGAAACGAAAAATATTAATTTATCCAGTAGAAATTTTTTTAAAAAGAATATTTGATTAATAGTATTCAACACATAACATAAATGACGGATTAGCATTGTTATTAACACTAGTGCAAAATTTTCACGTTGTCTCGACTTTCAAAGGATCCCTTTTGTAGATGGATAGACCCCTTGTAACTTTGTCAATTTCTGAATCGTTTCATTTGAATAATCTAGTAAAAGTTCACCAAGCATTAAAAACTTCCCCCATGACTTAAAATTTAGTGTTAACCCTTAAAATTTAACAACATTGATCACTTGACCAATCTAATACTCCAGCTTAGGAAAACAGAAATTTCGCGATTCATTTCTCATTTTAATCAACAAACAAGACAAAAATATTGATAATAATAAAATATTACAAGAATGATACTTTGGTTTAACTGAGCAATTAATTGAAATTTTGAAATGCTCATAATTTGGAAAATGCCATTAACTCATCCATATACTAATCAGTGAAACCAAATGTCTTGTTCGGATAAAATTGGCAGTATATATATATATATATATATTGTGCAGAATTTTGAACAATTTTCCGCGTTTCCGCAGTCTGTGCAATTAGGACACCGATTAAAAGTTAGTTGCAGTGGGAGTATTAGTTATCGGGTAACTCACCATGTTCTCCACTGGTATATGTATCGCCCGAACGGAGAGCTCAGCCTGGATCGCCAGGTGGGTGATGGAAGATATCGGCAATCCATCTCGTACTTTGAGCGAGAAGTTGGAAGATCCATTAACCTCGATCTGTGGAAAAGACAATTCACACTTAAGTCAGGTATGCACGGGAAGAATCTGAGCCTAAAGAGACTCGATACTGTTCCTTGCTTCATGAAATATAGTTAGGAATGGTAGAATTTTTATTTGATTCGGTAAATTGTACGTAAAAAGATAGTTTATATTGCTACCAAGGAACAATACCGATTCTGCCTGAACTGGGAGATAAAATTGATTAAAAATGCTCATGGTTATTTGTAAAATACAAGTTTTTCAATTGCATTACTTTACATAGCTGTAAGGCTAATGCATTTTGTACAGAATTTATATGAGAGCGAATGGAGATTTGAAGAATGCGACTCACCTCGTAGGAGTCCACGTAGGCCGTGATGACAAGTAAGAAGGCTCTAGGGAAGGGAGGGAACGGAAACGTTCCGGCAAGCTGCTCCTCCACCCCCCAAGTGGCGCCGAGTCGTGAGTTCCGTACCACCACGGGAGATCGTCCCAGCTTGGCCAGGAGGTGTAGGTGTAGGTCGGCGAACTCCACGTCAGCACCCCTCTGGAGGGCAATGGAGAACCTGCAAATGAAACAAAACTTTCAGTCCTTTCGAAAAGTTCATCTAGATTCCTTCTTTGTGTTTCCCTATTACTTAAAAAAAATTCTTTTTATCCAACCAGTTTAAAAACAACAATAAATAAGAATATTTTTCCATGTTTATTTCGACTCAATAGGATGTCGGGATCTGAATTTCCTTTGAATGGTAATCAAGAGTATTTGCTTTATACTTCTTAAGAAATTCACATGTGTCTTAAGTTGAATATAAAAGAACTTGAGTGTCATACCTACTATGCTCATGTTTCTGTTATTAGCTTTCTGTATTAGGTGCTTATTATCTGCTATATTCAGACGGATCGAAAGGAACTGGATATGTTAACTGTTGTGTCATTGCTAATGGCACATCGGGTACAAATACCGATTGCACAATTTCCTACAATATCTATTCCTCCGAAGCTGTCGCCATTTACTGTATCCTTCAGCTTGTTGAAAGCTCCAGTTCCCGGAAATTCGTTGAATATACTGATTGTATGAGTGTCTGAGAAATATTGGAGAATTTGAGCGCTGGTAGTCACCCTGGGGTGGCTGATATTGCTAATTGCTCTTTCAGCTTTTATAGCAAGGATTATAATATTAAATTGTGTTGGATACCCAGCCTTATATGTAGATGTTTTAAGCAATGAACAAACGGATTTAGCTGCACGATCGGCAACAAATCCTCTGCAACTAGCAGTCCCGCTAGAAGACATCTTATTTTAACTTCTATTCACAAGACATGTTAGGAATCGTGGAATATTCAAACCCACAATAAATTACGCTCGGTGAAGCCAATCTTTGGGGAATGACCTATTATTTCAATGCGGATGTCCGGTATAAGCACCTCCGTATCGGACATACTTATTTTAATTGTTAATATTTTTTGCTTCGAGAGAGGGTTTCCTAGTGTCCTTCCCGTTATGTCCCATACACTGTTCACTTTCTAATAGAGTGTGTCTAGTGTTTCATCATCATCGTCGCACCTTTATTAAATATATCTGTTTTAAACTTGTGTGACTGAGGGAAATCCCCCCCCCCCCCCCAAAAAAAAAAAAAAAAAAAACTTATTTGCTTTTTTTATAAGATATTAGATTTTTAAGACAAATTTAGGATTTTAACCCTTTTACAGTGCTTTGTAATTTTTTTTCTTAATATATGTCTTTTATATAATTTTTATTTGGTTTAAAAAGATTCTGGAATTTTCAACAAGTGTTTGGTGTAGTATAGCGAAATTTCGATCTTGCCTCATAAATCCACATTCTCTCACTTATTATCTGCTATAAATACATATTTTCTCTATTATATCTCATGAGGTATATATATATAGTATATCTTATCAGAAAATAATTATTAGTAAAAACGAATCGGGTAGCATGAAACCTCTTCTGAAATTGAAAATCTAGATTGCTGCACATTCTGTGCTTTTGGAACATGATTTCATGTGACTTACGATTCATATTTTTTTTTTCAGCGTGCCACTCATACTAAAACTGCTGGCGGCAGTGCAATTGTTTGAAACACATGTGCAAGCAATCATGCTTGGTAGAATACAGCACTTTTTGACGTTTTAATCTCCAACATGTTGCTTTGAAATGTACACTTTGTCTAGAAAAATTTAAACTTGAAAATTTTGACAGTCAATATTTCATCTGAATTATCTTGTTTAAAAATTCAATTACACCTGTTTGATTGACTGTTAACAAAATTAAAAACTAATCGCCCGTTAAAATCATCTGTGCTTGCTAAATATTTTACGAAATTGATTCTTCCGGCTCGAAAATATTTTGCAGGGAACGTTCTCCAAAATATAAAAATACATTTTAATACTTTGTGGGTATGGACAATTTATATGCAACTTTCTTCAGGACATATGTTCATGTTACGGTGTAGAACAAATTGCCGAATAATTCCCAAGCGCGAATTGACTCCAGAAATCAAGATACGCATATTGGCATTGGATATTGTAACAATTGATATTTTTGCTCTAGGTAGCTATAAATCAATAGAAATAAATTTACCCGCTAGTTTTCATCGCTTCTTCAATGTGAACTCAAAGCAAAAACTCCGATTGTGTTAAAAAAAATCGTTGCGCTACGTAACATAGTAGGACTCCAAAGCTTCGATGGATGCATTTTGTTTTTTATTGAATGTAGATCTTTGTTTTGATTGAATACACCTTTGGCTACGTTTTGTAGTCATTAAAAAATTGAATACTCAGAGAAATTGTTTAGGTTATGGGGTCTAAGCCAAAATTTTCAAAGTTTGTCATGATCGATATCTTAGGATGAAGAAAATGTTTATCTTAAGATTTCAAACGCTGGTTGTGTGTAGGAATTTTAATGAAATAGTTATGTTTCTTAACAGAGACAAATAACTTGCTTTTGTTTCAGACAACCATCAATAACACAATGCACAGTTATGTTCTGAATTATCTTTCACTTGTCTGTTGGCTAATTTTTACTTTTGATAGAATAAATATACGTTCGGGTAAGTTATTCTTCACTTTTTAAAGGTAACTAGCAGGCGTATCTGTTCCACGCAAGGGTGAACTTTTAAAATAAAACTCGACGAAAATTTTAATATAAATATATTTAACACTTTCACGTACAGTTTAAAAATGTGAGTGGCACTATCGATGTCATATTTTTATCATATGGGTTAAAGTGATTTTTCTTTCGAAATACTTATTCAGCAGTATCCTCGTAGGTTGCGACTTCCATAAAACACATTTTTGTAAATTTTTTTTTATTGTTGGGTATAGTCGCCATTTGTGTATTTATGGTGTAGTTAAATGACTTATATGCAAATGACGGTTATAGCCGTAATGACAACTAAAAATCTGTTACAAAAAACCTAACCTGAACTACAAAGCAAATGTAATACTCAAATACTAAGACAAATGTAGTTTTAAAAATAAACTGTTTAAATGTTGTCAGAGAGTAAGCAATTTCTGGTGAAAACTTTCAAAACAATTTGGACATACAATGGGTTCATCTTTGCATTCCTTGCATCTAAACGACATTCTTTAAAAGGTAAAAAATATGTTTTATATATGTATATATATATATAATCTTCAAGAGCTGGAATTTTTTCAAAGAAGTGTCGAAATTCAGAAAGATTCGACTGATTAGTGTTTTTATTTGGAGGACCTGATTCACTAATAAATGAAAGGCTCAAAATTCTTGGATGAACTCTTCTATATTTTATTACTAAATACTTTACTAATTTTTCTTTCCCCTGCAACTTGAATCAAACATTCTATACGGTTATACCTGAAACTCAATGTGTTTCTGATTTTTTTTTTTTTTTATTTCCTTCTTTATATTCTTTTCCCTTCTCTTCTTTTTCCTGGCCGCGGTAGTTTAGTGGTTATAGTGGCGGACTCGCAGCCGGAAGTTTTCGTCGAGTTGAGGGTTCTAGCCCTGATGTCACTTAAACCCCGCCGTGTAGCCAGGGTTGATGCATGTTAAACCTGTGGTGGCTCAAAGTCCTTCCGTTGACATGATGTGGAAATTTGGAGAGGGGGTGCCAGCTCATGCATCATTCTCTTCACTTGATCGTGGCTCGAAATTAGGAGGTCCATCGCCAATAGCCCTTGTGTTGCTTCTACTACTACTAGTGCGACAATAATAAAACCATCTTCCTTTTTATAGTCTAGTTTCTTGTAAATGACGAAGAAATGTGGAAAAACACACAGGTCCAAAAAATGAAAAATTACCTTTTTATACCATCATATAGAGTTTTACATGGTGAAGAGTAGTAAGTAATGTGGCCCAAATGCTTCTTAGAACCACTTTTTAGCTCTGACAAGTATCCTGATGGAACAGTTAATCTGTATTTTCATATATTTAAGCATAATATTGTGATTGTTCAAACCATCTCTTATTTATTAAAGGAAATAATCATGACCGATCCTACAGTCATTACCTACGGACGCAATAAATATTAGACTGCTATAACCATACTGTCCATTAATGTGTTAATGAGGAATCAAAAAAAAAAAAAATCCATGAAGAAAAATAAATTGTCAGAGATCGGTACGCTATGCGACTCTGTGTGCGTCTGAAATATGCGTAACGGAGTGGAAATCTTAGAGAAGGCGAATATGTATTCTCGCTCATTGATTATGCAATTAAAAACTTGCATATAATCCCCTAATTGATATTTTACCCCAATACTTTTTTTTTATAGAAGGTCAAACGTTTATTCCGTTTACCGTATGAATACTGCGTTGTTTGGATTGACAGATTTATAGATGTAACCATTTAAAAAAACTTTTTCGAAATTCGAGTTACGCTGTTCTCTATTTTCAAAAATTCGTCGAAAATCAGTTAATTTACACTCCTGAAGAAAATTAAATCTTCAAAAACTTGAATCTTTCAGATGGTGTAATAATCGTAATTTTCCGACAGTTATATATATATATATATATATATATATATTTCGAGAGATAGGCCACAAAGTATGCTAATAATCATTTCAACATTAAGGCCCTCGTTTACCGGCTCTTTTGATTTCATGAACATAATGTTAATCCTATGGAATTTTTATTACCTTCCTCAAATACTTACTATTTTATCTATTTGAATGCAATAAAGTGCACCAAGAGAGCAAAAATCAATGAAGGTTTCTGCGGAATTGCACTTAAGCTACGATTTCTGAAATTATTTTTTTCTGTATTTTAATGATTCATTTGCGAGTTTTCCGGTCTTTAAAAATTATTCTGAAATGCTTTTGAAAATTGGAGGGAAAATGTAATTCCGCACGAACCTCAATTATTTTTTTGCTCTTTCGGATGTAATCCTTTTACGCGTTCTCAACAGATAAAACTCAGTAACGATTTGAGGACGTAGTAGAAACTCCACAAGATTAATATGACGTTCTCGAATTCAAAATGGCTGGCGGACGGGAGCCTTAAGAACTATCTTTTCTTAAAAAATGAAGTGAAGTTATTAAAATATAAAAATAAAACTGATTTCAAGAAAAGAATTAAAAAGAATTTTTTTTAAATAAATTGAAAATATAGTTGGAAAGCGGGCGCGAAATGTGAGGCAATGAATTTGAACCCTATTCCGGATGATAGAACGCTGATGTTTAAACCACTGGAACCCAATGTAATATGCCATGCAGCAACGAAATACAATAAAAAACGTCAGCCATGTTGTCTAAGAATTTAAAAAAAGATTTTGGGAGAAGTTCGATTGCTTCGAAAATATAAAATTTTTTTTAATTAAGGACCAAATTATTTTTTAAATCATTTTAATTCAACTGTAAATTACTTTCCAAGGAAGAAATGATTTAGCTGATAATATTGCATATATATATTATTAGTGACATAAATATGTTTTTTTTTAAAATAATTTACTTAGATTTTATGAAACATGAAAGCAAAATCATTGAAAAATTTAATTTCAAGAAAATAAATTTAAAAATGCAGAGCTGGCGAAAAATCAAGCTGTGAATTGAGCCCTAGGCTGGATGCTGGAACGCTTACTCAGCCCATTATATGCAATTTGACATGGTTAGGAAAAGCGAAACAAAGCAGAAAAAAGGAGTGTTAAGCTGTATAAGAATTTAAAAGATTTTGCGATTAGAGAAATTAAGTAAAGATGTTTCGAACAGAGGATTATCAATATCCGAGATGTTGTAAAAAGCTTTAGCGTTTTGTTGTAAATATTGTTCAATATAGTACTGAGTTCAATTGATCATCGGTATTATTATTATTAAGGGAGTCTTTCGAAAAAAAGAATCGTAATTATTTTACAAAACAAAGAATTAAATATAATTGTTTCTAAAACGCTTCAATAACAAACAAATGTAAATCAAATCGATAGTCAGAATATATACTACGACGGCAAAGCTACGCATTGGGAAAGTCAAATACGTCCCCACGTGATCCATTATGCTCAAGAATTATATGCGTAGTGAAAACAAAATTCACTTTAAAAATATATTATGAAAAATCTAAAGCAAATTTTGAAAAAAAGGCCCCGAGGTGCACACAATGAATACCTACATAATCTTTGTACCAAATTTCATGTTTTGGTGTTTTATAATTTTTGCGCTATGCCGCAGACACACATACACTCTTCCTTTTATTAATATAGATTATTATAATAATGACTTCATAATCATAAATTTCAGCCTATCGTGACATAAAAACACGAAACATTTTATAATAAAAACAAATAAATAAGTAAAAGATTAATATAAAAAAAATGTTCAAACAGGAATTGGCTTAATTTGATTTAGAATGTGGATCTTTAGTCATTAAATCACCGCAAATAATTAATTCACAGTCACCACACATTACATAATCTGTGATAGAGAAATTTTAAGGACTATAGTATTAAAAAATTCAAATTTCTTTAGGCCATTCGCAATTTGCATGTACATGTTGTGCACAAGTTTGTTTTTCTATAAAAGGGCCACCTTCGCTCGAAGAACGTCTTTGTGTGTGTGTGTGTGGAGGGGAAGAAAAATGAAACTGCTTTCTATTTTGGTCTGTCGCGGGTGGTGGTTACCAGTCTAAATCGCCCCGTCTCTGGAAGTGTGCGTCATCCTGATCTCGTGCCCAAGATCTCGGTTTCTGGATTCCTCTCAAAAGTCAAAGTCACGAAGGTACGAACGGATACATTTTTTCGCGCCTTCTTTCGGATCTGGCCCACTTCCTGTTATGGACACGAGTAGGAAGTCTCTGTTGTTTCGTCTGGTTCGAGGATGAATCAACGATTTTTTGAATTCTTGGAAAGACTTGCCTTGAAATATATTTTCTGTCTCTCTTTTCAGAGTGATTCCACGATCACATCTGTCTAATTTCAAATAGCCTCGCATACGGCAAAACTTTCTCTAAGATTTAACTGCATTTTCGAAAAACTTCTCAAAACAAGAGAAGATAAACTTCAAAATAAAATTCTATGCTATGAGGACAACATGAAATTATTATGCTTAAATAAGAGCACACGAATTTTATGTAGCATTAGGCTTTTGAAATTTGTGTACACATTTTTGAAAAATCTTCACTTTTTCCTTTCCTTTTTTTTTTTTTTTTTTAAAAAAAAAAAAAAAATCTTTCTCTTCTTTGGAAATGGCATTCCTTAGAAACGGGCTTAAAAGCTCCCAATAGTTTTTGAAACAGGATTAGTGTTAATTTGTTTTTTCCTGGTTAATATGATATTCGTGCTGGCTTTTGTTTTAGACTGATATAAATTAAAAAGTTATCCAGAAATATTTATTCTTAGACTACAATCAAAACAAAACAAAAAAAAAATCTATTTTGAGCTTTTAAGTTGCGAAAGCAAATATTTTGATATCACAGTTCTAATTTTTTAACTCAAAGTACTCGAAATTCTTTACTTGACCAATTCATCATCCAGTTTAAATTTGTTTGCATCAGCAGACATAGAAGAGATTGTAAGATCTGGACAATATAACTTCTTTATAAGGACAACTTTATTCAACGAATGATGAAACGGAATTTGCAAATAGTTTTTTGAAATATCTTTTTTCCGTTACTTCGTTTGCTCTATTGCTATGACATTCTGTTTTTTTTTTTTTTTTTTTTTTATGTAATCTATTTATTTGATTTCTTTGCCTTAAATTGTCTGTAGAGGCAATACAAGGCAGCTAGAAATTTTTTAATGGATAGTTGGTTTGGTTATAATATCTGGCACCGAATCATCTTGCGATACATTGAGCCAAATACAAGACGTATTTTTTTCACAGAAAGATAATATATCTTTTACATAGGAACAGGAATCAAAAGAATTATATGTTCATCTCTAATGCAATAAGAACACTTCGTTCAGTACACGGCTAGAAACCTGTTCTTTGGCGCTTCGAACTGTTTTCGCAAGATCAAGAAATAATTCTCTGTTTTGATAGAAAAATAATTTCATATTCTTTATTTCTAGTATTTTCTGCAATTTATTTATTTTGAATAGGTTAATGTATAAAAGATACTGAAATATTACCGAAGATACATAACTTTATGAAAAAAATCAGAAAATGGGATTCTTTTTGGTATTAATTTAATACAAATTAAGCAGAACGGGAAATTTTTTTTGAAAAAATAAACTTGCTCGACTTTTCTTCAAACGTGTAAAGTAATCAAATGCATATATGTATAGTAATTTTGTAGTGCTGAAGAGACCTAAAGAACGTGTTAATAACAGCTCTTTAAAAATGAACAGTTCCTCTATAAGTTCCCGTCCCTAGATTGAAACCGTAGCATTTAACTAATGAGAGAAGAAGCCTTACTCGCTCGCATCCTTGGGTACCATCCCGTGTATGTAGATCTTAGTCCCAATGCAGAGCCCTCCGGGAATACTGCAGGCATGAGGAACGCTCTGGAAAAGACAAGGAAATACTTGAAATGTATTTTTTACATAGTTTTTACATTACAACGTTAAGACTACAGTCTATCAGCCATTTTGATATCGTGAACGTAATGTGAATTACATAGAATTTCTATAACCGTCCTCAAATCTTTACTCTTTTACGTATTTGAATGCAATAAAGTGCATCTGGAAGAACAAAAACTGATGAAGGTTTCTGCGGAATTACAATTTCTCTCCGATTTTTAAAAGAATTATAGAACATTTTTTTTTTAATACTCGAAAACCCACAAACAAATAATTAAAGTAAGGGTAAAAATATTTTTAAAATTCGGAAGATGAATGCAATTCCACAGAAACATTCTGTAGGATTAACATTACATTCACGATGGCCGGTAGAGGGTCCCTTAAGTCTTACAGAAATTTTTGTCAAAAAATACAAGTTCGTTGAGTAATCTACTGTAATCCATGTCGTGATCACTGCTTTTTAATTCACTGTTTTTTGTAAGATTATTACTGTAGCTGAAAACTCTAAGAACGAAATTATTGGCAATTAACATTCTTCGGACATAAAAAGGAACAGACACAAATTTTGATTTCCTTAGGACGAGCATTATTATGTCATTAAGGCTCACCTCTACCAGCCATTTTGATTTCAAGGACGTAATGTTAATCCTATGGAATTTCGACTTTAATTCTCACATCCTTACTATTTGATCTATTTGAAAGAAATAAAGTGCATCAGAAAAAGCAAAAAATAGCGAATGCTTCTGTAGAATTGCATTTTCCCACCAATTTTTAAAAACATTTCTTAAAGACCGGAAATCTCATAAATGAAATGTTAAAATAAGAATAAAAATATTTTTAAATATCGGAGGGGGAAAGTAATTCCACAGAAGCATTAATTATTTTTTGTTCTCTCAGATGCACTTTATTGCATTCAAATGGATCGAATAATAAAGATATGAGCATTAAAGTAGATATTCCATAGGATTAACATGGCGTCCACGAAATCAAAATGGTGGGTATACGGGAGCCTTAAAAGTTAATGTGAGAACTTTTCCAATATCCAGGCACAAAAACGTTAATTTCTTGTATTAATTTTGTTGTCTGCTTGTATCTTTTAATTTTTAAATCTCTTCGTTATAAATGTAATACTTTTAAAATATCTTATGCGTTGGAAAAATAAAATTAAAAAAATGTCATTGTTTAATATGTGTAAATTTATTTCAACATAAATATATATTTTCTCACAATTTAATAATTAATTTGAATATTCTAATCATTCTCAATAGCTGATGATGATTAATAGATTAAAATTTTAAATTTGTATTCGTAGTTTGTTGGTAAGCATCATCGCATGGCAACTCCTCTTGAATGGATGTAAATCATTTGGAACATCTTCATCCTAGTATCCAGCTGGCTTTGCTCCAAGTATAATACATTTGAAGGGCAAAAAGAGTTTCAATTAAGTAAGAATTACGAAATCTCCGAAATTGGATTTGTGAATAGATTGTAACAGTTTTTTTTTCTTGCTGTTTCTTCTCTTTGTATTTATTTAAGGAAACAACAGCTTCTGTCACAATTCAGTTGCGAATGTCAGCATCAGAAATTATTCTATTTTTGCTTTTTAATTGCGCTATCATTAAAATGTCTACTTAATCTCATCATCAAAGATGTTCTATCTGATGACCTTTTTGTCATTATTTATTTTCTCCCGATTATTATGCATTTGAAACTCGATTTCCAAATAATTTAAATATTTGTTTAAACTCATAATAATATTTTTGTTTTATTCTTACTGTTTAAGGGTTTTATTATCATTGAGCAATTTATATCATATATTTAGAGTAATTTGCATTTTTTAGGTTTCATTAGTAAGTAATTTTGTTAGAATTTAGAAAGTTCTTTTCAAAGTTATTCTTTTCGGCATATTACTCTTTTTTTTTGTCATTCATTTGTATTGTCAACATGCATACATGTTAATCAGTCGAATGAAAGACACTGCAGAAATCCATATATTTCCGTCAAAACACAGCCAAAATTGATTTCAACTACAGATTTGTATTGAAATTTTATATCACAACCTTAATGAAAACGGTGTCATTTAAAATGGAAAAAAGAATCATAAAAACCTTCATTTATGTTTTTTTCTTAAAAAATAAGAATTTAAGTGTTTATGACATTCTGATTAACGCAATTTCATATGTATTTTAATATGTTCCTTTACGTAAAAGTAGTAAAAGTCATCATTAAAAAATTATTATTACAACATTATTACATAAGAATGTATGAAACAACGTAATCAAATTTTTAAATATATTGTATAAAAAAACGAATGAAGAAAATAATTTCAATTACGAATTTTTCTCATGGGGAATTCTATAATAATTTTTATGTTATATAAATTCTTGTTTCGAATTCACTACACCTTTTCGAAATTCATTAGTTTTGCTAGCCTTAAATAAAAATTTGTTTGCTACTTACATTTCAGATCTGATCGAGATAATTTTGTTCCAATTGGAAATTCTATTCTTTATTCAACAAGTATTACATTATTTTTCCCTTTCATATGAGATTGTGGGGCAAAGAATATACATTAATTATGAATTGAATCAAATTTATGTATTCAAATGTAAAATTTTGAAACAATATACTTTATCTAATAAGTTATCATCCAGAATCAAATCACTCGAGTTATATTAAAATTTCTAAATTAATTAGAAATTTGGTAAGATAATATTTTAGCAAACATTATATTTTCAGAATTAATGTAAATGCTTCAAACAACGAGATTTCATTGCGAATAACTGATTCATTCATGAGTATTTTCCTTCAACCAATGAATCTTTTGTTCCAGGAACTTAATCTCCTGGGTGAAATTTTGAGTAGAAAATATTCATTATATATCTGTATGAAAATAATTTTGCAGATATTTCCAAATATTCTCGGTTAAGTTTAAGAATTCTCTTCCCAAAAGCAAAACAAATTAATGAAAATAAAAAAAAAAAAAAATGTAACCAATAAAATTATTCCATATTGTAGATGATTTCTCCTGAACAATTTATTTTCTTGAAGAATATTTTCAATTCCGATTTCTATCTTTTAAAATTTAGCTTCAATACTAATTTTCTAATAATGAAAGTGGAAGTATAATACAGGATAAAATGTAGTATTTTAACAATTAATTTTAATGCAAAATTATTATGATTTGGGATTTCTGTAATCATAGGAGAAATATTTTTTTTTTAAATGTGAATTCGAGTTTATCTAGAGGTTTTTTTTTTTCTGGCATGCTATAGGTTACTTTAAGATTAACTGTCAAACCATTTATGAAATGTAAATATCAAAAATATATCTGTATCGAAAATTCATATTAACATTGAAGACATATTTTTTTAAAAACAGTCTTCTGTAGTTCGTAAGTGAAGCAGGGTTGAAATTTCTATCAAATCGAACTTATTTTGAGTTTATTCGAAGAAAAATAATTTAAGGAAAAAGGAATGAAACCATTTGGAAACCTAAATCTCAAGAAAGCCTTTCTCTTGAAATTAAATCATTTAGAAAAATACAGCACTTATGATTATTCCTTACTTATTTAATATTTCCTACACTCCTAGATATCTCAGCACTCCAAAAACGGAAGAAAGTCGCTGCAAATCCCTGGAGAAATATGCTGAGATCTCACTTCGAAAAGTGATGAGATGTAAGATGATTTTTTTTTTTTTAATTCCTGCAGATTCCTTCTGAGGTATTACCCTTCGTTGAAATGGCGAAAGGACGTACCTACTTTTACAATATCTCCGGGATTTTTTTAAAACACGTATTAATTTCTTATGTGATTATATTATGTAATCATTTAAAACTGTAGAAAATTATGTGGTTTTTTTTGAAGTTCCATTTCTTGGAGAAGATTCACTTCATTTCAGAAATACTTCCCACATATGATCAACACAGTGCAGTACGAATTTTGCTTCAGTTCGGTAGAAGAAATATTTTTTATTTGATACCTTTTTAAAAATATATTTTCCCTTACATCTTTAAAATGAATCTTTTTTTTTTTTTTTTTTTTTTTGAAAAAGGACCTTTTTTTCTCTAAAAGATTTTTTTTTAATAAAAAAAAGACTGAAAATATTGCATTCCATTCACTCAAGATATGCACTTTTAAAATTAGTTACACGTATTTGAGATAATCAACATGATTCAAAACTTTAACACTTTCGTTTATTTTCCAGAAAAGAATCCGAAAAACCCTTTGACACAAATGTTTCAATCAAGTAAATAAAAATGTGACTTACTTGTGAGTGTCGGTAACACAAACGAGAAATAAGAAATGAAAAGAGAGAAAGAGAGCGGTGAGAAGTTTGAGGTCAAGTCTTTCTCGGTCGGCGTCGTCGAAAACTCTGGTGCACTCCCTACCTGATGCCACCTTCTAAATACACTCTGACTTTCGAACAGACCGAAATAGAATACCCACCCTCCCTTCCTCTCTTCCGCATCTCGAGAACAAATAGAAAAGGGATGGAAGAGGAGGGAGGGATCAACAAGTAGTTAAACTGTCGAAACATCTCTGTACCCCCCCCATTTCCGCCGACATTGAGTAAAGAAGAGGAGGGGGGGGGTATTTGAGTCATTCCTGAAGAATTACCTCACAACAAACAACTAGGGGAAATGAGGAGGAAGGGAAAGTAAGAAAACAAACACCTGTTGGATGATTTTCAGGGATGATCTGCTTCCCATTGTGCCATGTTGTGGGATCCAGGGAATTGCAAAGTACTCCGTTTGAATAAGAAAAATTTTTGTAACAAAAAAAAAAAAAAAAAAAAAATGCAAGAGCTTGGATAACTAGTTGACACTGTAAATATTTGGAGTTTTTTCAGATATTTTAATGGGTAAACAAAGTTAGTTTATTTTTATTACAGTCTTATAGGTTTAAATTATTTTTGCCTGAATGAAAAGTATTTTGAAGCCGAAATTTTTCATTCAGGCGAGAATTTTCACAAGAGAAATTAATAACAAATATTAAATGTCTTAAAATTATAAAAAGATACTTCTGAATGTTTTTGGCAACAAACTTTAATTTTGATTGACAAAAACACAAATTAACAGCAACAAAAAGAATTTTTTTTGAGAAATTATCACTGTTTGATCGGCGAAGAGATTTTTCAAAATTGATTTTGTCTCTTTATTATACAGCTCTTCTATATTATCAAATTAAACATTTAAAATTTCTTTTTAGAGCTATGCATTGCGAGAAAATTCTAAATTTGTATCTTAGTAATAATTTATCCATGATGCCGATGCAAAAGGCTAATTCAAATCCAGTATTTTTTAGCACATTAAAAAAAATTTCCGAAGGAAAAACAATATTAATTTTTCAACGATAGGTAAATTTTTAATTCAATTATATGAATTCAGTGTTACCAACTTTTTGATGAGTCCTATTTTTCATTTTTTGTTTAATTGTGTTTGACTACAAAGTTTTCTTTCTCATTTTTATAACAATAAATTAATTTGAGATATATACAACAGATTTTTTCTGCGAAACATTATTATAATATGCATTGTACCTCGTGAAAGCTATACTATTTAATTCGTCCAGAAATTATAAGGTTAATGTAGAATTAAATGACTTTCCGAAGAAGATAAAGCAATATGAAAATTGAACATCGGTGTATTCTTATAAATCTAGATAACCACAAATACACAAAAATAGATTTTGAAAATTAAACTTTGACTCAATTCAGATTTCCCGGTTTATTAGAAAACTCAATTGTAATAAGTAATTTTTTGAACCGACGTAAGAAATCTGCAAGGACGGGCGATATACACTCCGGAATATTTAAAATAGCGTTCTAAAAAGGAATCTTCGAATTGAAAGGAAATTTAATACACATAATTATACAGACGAGAGATTAACTTGATCCCAAAATGAAAACAATTAAACAAATACAGTGCAACTTCAATAGAGCGTCAGACTGTCTCCTTCTGCAATACATACCGCAATACGGTCCGGCATTGAATTGATTATACGTCGGATATTGTTCTGAGGCAGATGGACCCACAAATCTTGAACAGCCACCTCCAAATCCTGTATTGAGTGACAAGGCGGCATATGTCATATCAGCTGTTCCCACTAACGCTCTATAGAGGACAAGTCCGAGAAACGGGCTGACCATGGAAGAGTCTGAACGTCCTACTCGAGTTGTGCGGACGAGCAATATATTACTGAAAAATTGCCCCTGGAAAATCATGTAGGAAAGGTCCCACGCGGGGTCAAAGAATGTCATCAACATTATGCTGATCTGTTAAGTTTCCTCGTGCCACAATTAGAGTTAACTAGTTATCATAGACTATGATTTCCTAGACTATTACGCATGCTGTACGGACATTATGTTACGCGACAGTGTGGGTGGAATTGAACTGTTTACCACGGAGCCTCGATATCAGTAAATATTATCAGTCCCCAAAACGAGCTGGGATCCATCACTAAAAACCACTTTTTGCCAATCTTTGCCATTCTACGTCGCTCTGATTTAACACCAGTATAGGCGGAGACGCTGATGCTTCGGTGCTATAGGCAGAACAAGAAAAGAGCGTTTGGATTACAGATCCGCTTTTGCAAGGCTTCTGGAGATGGTTCGTTGAACAACTGTCAGCCCTACATTCGAATGTATTGTGAAACGAGTCGCTGTTGGATCCACGAAAGCTTGCCGCATGATCCTTTGATTCTTTCGCTTTCTAGTCGCTCCAGACCCGTTTCTCAGCACGTGGGTACCATCTCGTGTCCACTGCTCCCAAGATGTACTGACAGCACACTCCCAACGATCGACCTGGCGAACAACATGGTGTATCTACGAGCCTGCGGTTGTCATGTCGATGATCAGGCCTCTCTCAAACTGGCTTAACTGTGCGAAATGTTTTCTCACACGTCTACCTGGCATTGTTCACTTACTTAAGTCATCCTATTGTCGGAATAGGATTGCAATGTTTTTCAATCTTCCACTATGCGCCGGTTTATATAGGACCCACTTCCTGATTGCAAGGCCACTACAGGGTGTGTGGTCATGCGCATTGATACCAAACTTGGATCACTTTTATATCATTCAACTATTTTATGAAATTTTGCGATTGTAGCTCGCTTTCTTCTCGGTGCGCTGTTTTCAATGTTCTTGGGTGTAATTATTTAACGTGGTTGAAGCAATTCTATGTTCGCTTTCTTACTCTCCTTAAGGTACATGCATACAGAGAAATTGCAGTCTTTATAAAAACATTTTCTCAGTTTAGATAACAGTCTGATACAATGATTCTGATGTGGTCTCCTATAATGGAACTTTTTATTATTAATGTTTGAGTTTTGTACCAAGTGAATTGGTTGTTTTTTATAACTTCCTTTTGTGACAGAAACTGGCTTATAGTGTTGTTTTTAAGGAGTATTTCGGAATCTATTTTTACTATTCATTTTACTTATCATTTTAGTTTGTTAATATATACGAATAAAACTGAAAAAAATTGTCCTTTACATTCCCTAATTGTTGTTAACTTAATAAATATTTATTCTTCTTAGAGAAAAAAATATTTTTAGAGTCATTGATTTTTTGAGTAACTCTGCTAAGTGCTTGGTTCTACAAAAGAAAGCTTTAATTACAATGGCTGGATGCGAAAGGCTGGACGGTGGGTACTTCAAAAGAATTATCGAAGTTTGAGATAAGAGAAATTTGGTTTTATATCGGTGCTGGTAGTTTGAAACGGAAACCACATCTCGTGAATCAAATTCCTTAAAACTGCAGTTCGGAATGTTTCAGTGAACAAAATGAGAGGCAAAATAAAACAGCATAGTAGCAAGTAACAGTCGACAGATTCCATGGTAATCAATCAAAAAAAACTTTTAATTTTGAGAATTATAAAATAAATTATTAAAAAAGTGTAGCATATTTGAAATTAAAATCGCAATTCTGAATCCAGGAAATTGAGAAACAAGAGCAAAATAATAAAAGCAGCTTCGAAGAAAAAGAGACTTATAGTAAATAAAAAATATTATATAATGGAATAAAGTTATTCCTTCAAGTAAAATACCTTAAATTGTTACTGCTAGACGTAGCATTCCAAAACCGCGTGTACTTAATTATTGATTTTAGTTAAATTATAATTTTCTAGGAGTTCCATACTTGAATGCCATTGGTGATGGTACTCCTCTCATTATCCTCTATTTTGGCAGTATTCGAATTAATGTGACCTTGTTTGCGCTCTAAACCTGTATTGGGATCAAGAATGGATCTGCATCACTAGTATTGTAACGGACACAAACTATGTCGCTCAACACTTTGTAGATTTAAGCAACAAATCTATCATGAAATTTTTTTCAGTCCACTGCTTAAACTCACATGAGTTCTCATGTACGCAAACACTAGGAAAGCGAAGCCATTATCTGGCGGTCGCAACGATGCGGTAGATGACATCATTAATCTTCCTAGTTCCTGAAAAGCATTTTAACCTAAATGATCTAAATGACTACAAACAATTACAGGATTTTAGATAAACATTTTAAATATGAGCCAGTATGTATGTAAGGATATGAAGCGTGTTTGTCGGGGATACATCTTAATTTTTATCTCAATCGTTTCTAACTATTACACCATAGGAGAAAATGGAACAAATATTTATTTTAAAGTTAGAAAATGGACCAAACGTTTATTTAATCTAAAATTTAGGAAGCAAGAGAAATATTTATTTAATCTGAGTTCAGAGCTTAATAACTTAATAGCAGAACGTACTTGAATTATTCAAATCTTACATGAATTCCTTACCCTTTTTACAATTACTGCTTTAATAAATAATAAAAAAGGATAAATATGTTACTTAACCAACTGATATCATAAAATACGTATACAGATTAATCAATGACTTTTTTATGAAAAGTTTCCCGCATTCTTATGCCAATATTTTAAATAAATGGCGCATTTCATTAGGAAACTATTACAATAAAAATTTAGTATCTGTTACCATCAGTTTTCATGATGCGTGAACTCAGAAGCAATGCTTTTTATCTGTTTGAGTGTCTGTTGGGCTCGACCGTTTCTCTTTGAGGATCTCAATTTAAGAAGAAATTCTTCTAAAAAAGTAGTATTTTCCCAAACGAAGTTTACATTTAAAGCCCATTGAGAACCTTTGAAGCTTTTTGAGTTGTAGAATTTGGTTGCAAACAAAAGCTCATTTCCTAACAGGACAGAAACGTAAGTTTTCATCGTAAATGCGTGGCACAATAATACAAGAACATAACTTTGCGAACTCTGTGAAAAATAGAGTATATTTAAGGTTATAAGAAAGAAGATGGCGAATCTATTTCATATTGATTTACTTTAAATCTGAAGTAAAGGATGATTATAGATTACTATGTATATTTATATCAGTTTTCCCATTTATTAACTAGGTTAATTTGTATTTCTAATTGTAGACTATGGTAGCCTAGTAGTCATGGTTAAGGATTCGAGACCAGCGGTTTTCGTCGAGTCGTGGGTTCGAGCCTTGACCCACTAAAACACACTATGTAGAAGGGCTGGTTACTTCTGTGGCGTCCAATCGCAGAGGAGAGGGAGGTGCCAGCGTAGATGTCATCTTCATTTCTAGATTGAGGTTCAAAATTACAAAGTCCGTCGCCAATAGCCCTCATGTTGCTTCTAATGCGACGTTAATAAACAATCACATCACAAACTTTGATTGTATTATTCGAATGTAATGTAACATAATCGATGTCTTTTCATTATTTAGTTATTCGTTAGTATGTTATTCGTTATTTTCGTATGTATTTTCTTCGCAGAATGTATGTGGGCTGCATTCAAAGTTTTGCTTCAAAAATTTATTCCCTATAGTAACAATATTTTTTAGCATCTCAGTTTAATATTGCAATACATATAAAGTGACTTTTTCATTATTTTGAAAAGCAGTGGAACACTTCTTAACAGCACCAAATGTAAACACCCATAAATAAAACTAAGGTTTCAAAAATGAACGTTTTCACGTTTCCTCTGAAGCAAAGCCATGCCTCTTTCTTGTGTGGGTGAAAAGTTAAAAAATAAAAAACTGGGGGGAAAAAACACGTCGAGATTTTTGCGAAATCGGCTTTTGAAGTTGGAAAATATTCTTAGACCGTTGGTGTAGCTCCTTAGATTTTGAGATATTGTGAATAAACAATATAAAAATTACTTTAATATTAAAGTAAATAAATGGAGAGAGGATTCCTTTTAGAACTACGTGCATGGATATTTATTATGAAGCTTTCAACCATTTTACTCCACTGTTACGAGGCCCCGATGTCTGGCTAAGAGAGACGATCGTCTGAATATGTAAAAGTAAAACAATGTTATTAAAAGTGCGTGCTGAAGAAAAAGTTTTTCTGGCTTTTCTCTCCCTCTCTCTCCCTTGTGATTTCGAGAGAAGCGTCCTGTGGAATATAAAAAATCTGTTCTAAGTGATTTTTTTTGTGAGACGTTCTTTTTGGCAAAGTGCTCCTGGTGCACAGAGAAGCATCTAATTATAGTAGACAGGGGCGTTATCTATTCGAATCCATTGCAATTCAAACGCACATCTCGAAAGTTTCAACTCAGACAAATTATCGTTATAATGATACGCTTTTTTTAATTCAACTTCTTTCATGTTTGAAAGGATGGAATTATGTTAGCGATTTTCCCTCACTAGGTGGCGTTTGTCCGTCATTATTCGGCTCTTCATCAAAAAATACTAAACTCTATGTGAAGACACACGAGAATAAAACACATTATTTATTTATTAACATTGTTGAATATCTAAGGTCGCTCTGTCCAGAATTCCAACCTAAATCACAATCCTAGTTTATGATTTAAATAAGAAATCTTCCTCAATTTCACAACTTTCTTCGACGGTTACTACGAAGATAAATGCTGTTAGTAGAACTTTTTCTTCATTCCACAAAATTAACTGAATTAACTCCCACTGGATTTCTGAAATTTTGCTCTGCTGTGGGCTCCCGATGACACAGTTTGACAGCTTAATGCTTTCAATTTTCGATCAGTACATTGATTTTTATAAGAGAGTTTCCTCTGGTTGTGACTCTGGTTGTTATCTAGAGTATAATGTATGCAAAGTCCCCGTTAGATGTACATAATTGGAACTATCTTTTTAAAGACATAATTATGGTAAGAATCTACTAAGGAAAAAAATTATCACAAGATGTCTTAATAGTTATATCAATGAATTATGCAAATATTAAAACTAAAAATATAATTATTAATAAAAGCACTTTTAATTTTTAGGGCTATATTTCTAGAATATAGCCCTAAAATTTTTATTATAACTTTTTAATAAAAAGATCTGGAGATTAAAAAACAAAAATCCAAAAGTAGGAGTCATCGATAGAGATATTTATGTAAATTATGATTTTAAACATATTCGTGTAATATATTTTAATTTTTAATGAATGTTTAGGAATTTGTTTTCTGCTGATATTCATCATGTTGTTTTCACATTGTTTTTATTTACGAAATTTGTTTTAATCTCCAGATTTTGGATTAAAAAACACTATTTTCTAATTTTTATTACATTTGCGAGTATAAAGCGTGTTTAATTTATGTAGAAGTCATATATATATATATATATATATATATATATATATATATATATATATAAATCACATTTTCATAAACCAAAGTTTGGCATTGATAGTTTGAAAAGTTTTTCGAAGTTGTGATTTCTCATTTGCATCACGGTAACTGATCTTCATACAAATAAAATCCATGGGATAGTAATCCACTTTTTTTGTGGTTTGCATTGAAGTTTTTATTTATTGAGTTATTTTTAGAGATTAAGAGAAGAGCATGGCAAGCAAAATTTGGGTATTATGAAAACAGAGGAAGGGACTAATAATGATTATTATTCATTTTCATTTGTGCGGCTTAGTACAAAACAGTTCTTCTTAGCACCACCCTCTTGAAACTTTTTAAAAGTTCTTTCCTTTTTCGGGTCTTGCTCAAAATTCTGTCGAGTCTGAGCGTTCTTAATTGTCCGTAAAACTCTCACTGTTGTAAACAAGGCATTGTTTTTGAGAAACTACTTTCTCTTCTCCTATAACATGACCTACTCCCAAAATAGAAACCACCCTCGATTTTTACAGCACACTTGAACGAGCTTTTCATATGAATGAAAAGGGCAAGATAAAGCAGCAAGTATTCGTCAATAAAAACTCCGTTCACAATTTTTACTCTTGAGATTTCTTCTTCAATTATGCAGTTCTTTTTTTTTTTTGTTTTTGTTTATTTCTTTAACGGATGCGGGGAAAAAACGCATAGCTCATTCTAGAACTTGTGAGAACTTAATCTATGTGTAATATCCGAGTGTTGTGCGTCACAAGCGCAATACATTGATAAAATAAATGAATAAAGATAAAAGGAGAACAATATCTTTGCGATATATTCGAGAAATCGCTTGATTGCCCTCCGATCCTTCTCGTATTGAAAATAAATAGCTTAGTAATTCGTTTTTTCTTTACATGATCAGTAACATGGAAAGGATTGTCTTTATTGATTTAGAGCTGTATTGAAACATTTTACAGATCATTTCTTCAAATAATTCGCTTCCAATTTTTTTTATACTTGATTCCTAGCCACGACACATTTTAAGAGTATAATACGCGTTTCTGAAAATATTATCTTCACATAGGTTCAAAAAACATTTTTTAAAAAAGCATTTTTTTTAGAGATGGACTAAAAAATGTAATCTTTTTAGTGTAAGCAACTTGAAGCGCTTAACTAAGATGCCTAATTAATGACCAATAAGTTAAGTACTATAGCTACTTACTTATATGAGATCAAAAGAAATATGAACGTCTCTCTCACGCTCTTATAAATCATATGTTAATTTACATCTAAATATTATTTTTATACCTTTTAGTCCATCTTTAAATAAAAGCTCAATTAACCACTCACGAGACTATTGTTTCAGTTGGATCACTTTCGACGTACCAGATTACTTTTGACATACCAAATCAAATTTTTTTTATCATCTACTTCAGTTTTAATTACATTTAGCTTAAATATATTCAATTTAAAAATTTATTGTTTGCTTTAATTTTAGTTATATGTAGCTGATATAATATTCAATTTAATAATTTATCGTTTCCTTTAATTTTAATATCGAAAAAGTTTTCTGTTGTCCATTTCTCGATATTTCATTGTTAACTTTAATTCTTATATTTAATTGAGTAATTTAATAATAATTATAAAAATAACTCCTATATAAAAACGAGTTTTTTAAACATGGGTTTTATTTCAAACTTCACACTTTGCGTAATATAATTTTTTATACCTTAAATTTTAAGAGCGAAAGGAAAGTTAAAGTCAAATTAATTTTTTAAATAATTAATTTCAATCAATTAGTTTTTATTAATTACAATTAAATTATAGTATTGTCATCCAAAACAATCGTGTTTTGAAAATTTCAGCTAAATTGAGCTTTTTTAAAATATGAGAAAAAAGTTTTCAAAGTTTTGACCCAAAGAAAATTAAAATGTGAGTTAAAGAAAATCTATTGAAAAAAGTGCACCTTGGGGGGCTAAATCTGTTCTTTGCAAAACTTTGCATAGACTTTCGTACATTTTGTTTTAGAATTACATTTAGCTTAAATATATTCAATTTAATAATTTATCGTTTGTTTTAAGTTAATTACATGTAACTGATATAATATTCAATTTAATAATTTATCGTTTGCTTTAATTTAATTACAATTAGCTTAAATATATTCAATTTAACAATTTATCGTTTCTTTTAATTTTAATTTCGGAAAAGTTTGCTATTGTTTACTTCTCGATATTTCATCGTTTACTTTTATTCTTATATTTAATTGAGTAATTTAGTAATAATTATAAAAAGTATATAAATGTTTATTGTGATAAACAACAAGACACATAAGAAAATAAAAAAAAGTTCTTTGCAAAGTTTTGCAAAGAAGAGATTTAGCCACCCAGGGTGTGCTTTTTTTTAATAATTATTATTAAGTTACTCAATTAAATATAAGAATTAAAGTAAGTGATCAAATATCGAGAAATGGGCAATAGTAAACTTTTCCGAAATTAAAATTAAAAGAAACGATAAATTATTAAATTGAATATATTTAAGCTAAATGCAATTAAAATTAAAGCAAACGATGAATTATTAAATTGATTATTATATCAGCTACATGTAATTAAAATGGAAGCAAAAGATAAAAAATTAAAAAAAAGTGATCTGGTACGCCAAAAGTGATCCAACTAAAACAATAGCCTCTTGGGTGGCTACAAAAAAAAAAAAAAAAAAAAAAAAAGAAAGCGCCTCTTGGGTGGCTAAATCTGTTCTTTGTAAAACTTTGCATGGAACTTTTTACAACTTTTTCTTAAAAATGTTTTTTACTTATTCTTTTTAGTCTTGAAATTTAAGACTAAAAAAAGACAACTAAGTGAGTTATACTTGTGTGCAAAAAATCAACTCAATTGGACGTTGTTTAGTGCAAATTACGGGATTCCCATTTCACTATTTGATTCACATTTTCTCATATGAAGGATAAAAAAAATACGCAAAAAATTATTGATATTCATACTTCCTCTATCTTAAATATTTCTAATTTTGTCAATGGCTTCCAATGAATTGTGCTTAAAGTTATGATAAAAAATTAATTCTTCATGGCCTGTCAAACTGATTAAAGTGTTACCCTCGTCTCGCTTGTGTGAGGGAACACGAATTCTCAAAATCCGCTTACGAAGTTCTTTACTCGCTTCGCAAGGAAACTAATAACGCTAAACCTTGCTCGGACAAAATCATTCGTAGTTATATTCTTGGAAAGAAGTATTCTTAGATGTGAGGAGAAACAGATTGCTCCTTTTGAAGCTTATAAGTGATTTTTTCCTGCTGTAATCCCTCAAAATTCATCAATTCAAAATTCAATTACTCTCTGTGGATGTAATCAAGAATACGAAACAATCCGGACGAAGTTTAGTAAAAGAGTTAAGGTATGAATATATGAAAAATTTTATGCTTTGATACAAAATGCTTCCAAGTCACACAATGCATGTGAATCGCCTTTGCGTTATTCCTATATATGATACTGCTCTTGAAGGTGAAAGATAAGCTACTTTAAAGACTTTCGTTGAGGCTGCTAGTAGCTTCCAATTCCGTTCAAATACACAGGAAATTTATCAATTCATATTAAAAAATTATGTGTGCGTATACACATGTTTTCCTACTGTTTTTTATTTAATTTAATCTCTGATAAGTTTTTATTGTCAAATTTCCTAGTTTATTGTTTTCTGCAGTGAAACTAACTGCAAAGAAATAAAATTTCCCGTGACAGACGGCGAAAGCCATCTACCGAGAATTCCCTCTCAGCACACTTAAAAAAACAAGACTCTTTTTAATTTCACAACTGAAACGGGTGATTTTTCAACGAGCTAAGTTGCAGTTTATTAATAAAGTCTGCTTATGCAAAATGGCGGTCGTTGGGACGTGTTTGATATTTGGTTCTTTGAATGACCAATTTGTGCGATATTTTGGAAAGCCGCGGAAAAGCGTCCTTTTGTCTCCTGGCAGAGATGGATCTCTGTCTGATTTAGCGGCTGACGTCTACGCTCAGAAATTGAATCAACTCACGCGCTGGATTACACCCAGGCATTCTTTGCAGTTGCATAATGTTCTGACATTCAAGTGCCACACGCGCGGCTCCTTTCTCTTCCTGACTGCCACGGTCAGGGCTCATCTCTTACCCAATCAAAACGGATGTTATCTCACAGGTGTTTATAAGTACAGATTTACGTACTGAAGAAGTTTTTTATTCCATAAAATTACCGTGTATATGTATCTAAATATCGGAAAAAAAGGAATCGCGTTAACATTTTAATGTAAAGAGGCTTAGTGACAAGTTAAATTGCTAAGAATTTAGATGAGCATTAATTTTTAATTTAATCTCTAGAAGTAAGGCATCCCCAACATTATCGTGACTTTTGCGGATTTACTTATAAACACGTGAAACATTTTTGAGAATATTTTTTAAATCTCAAATTTTCGAATTATATATATATATATATATATATATATATATATATATATATATATATTTCTTTTGGCCGTTATGAAATCTTTAAATGCACTCGAGCATGTGTACAATACACTTATACACTTACATGCTTACATCTTTTTATCCGGGGATTGTGACATCTTACATTTATTAGGTTTTCTGTTAATTGTTATTATTTTTTTGGCAATTTCACTTCATGTGATTTCCCATAAATTTTCAATCGGATTCATATCGCAAGAGTTACCATGTAGGATAAAATAGGGATATTATTGTCTATTAAGAGAGTTGTAATGCTTCTTGATTTTAGACAAGGTGTTGAATCATGTTTAAAAACAAAATCTTCACCATTTGGGAACCATTCTCAAAGCTAAATCATCAAGATATTTCACTATACTTCTCTGAATTCGTTTTACTTTATGGTTCACAAAGTAAAGGCGTCCAACTTCCTTGAAACTGATTATAGATCCCGCTATAACTTTGACTGGATGCTTTACATTTTCAACTACACAATCTGGACGAAACTTTCAAACGCGGACTTGTCTGGGAATCCACACTTCAGGTGTTTTACTTGTTACTGCTTGAAAAAAGATGTCAAAAATAAATAAAAAATACCAATAATTTCAACAACTTGCTTTATTCCAGTCCTCATTCGTCATGTGGTGATGCTCTCGGGCCCAGAGGTTTTATCTTCATTGGTTTGGCATATTTTGTTTTGCAGGACGATGTCCTGACAATTTATCTTCTGGTAGTTGTCTTTGAACAATTCTCTTCGAAATAGTAATCTCAGCTTCTTGAACCAACTGGGGTATCTTTTAGCACATTTCTCCCTATATTCTAAACAAATATTCCTAATAATTTCGTCAGTACGTGTCGTTGTTATCCTTTTCTTGTCACAAATCCCTTTTCGTTTTGAAGAATGCGTCACATTTTTATCCTAATTTGTTAAAGATTGATTTGGAAATACCTGACATATATGTTATCTTTCTTTAGGAATGAATTGTCTGAAAACGAAAAGTTTTTTTTTATTTCGAATTTTTTTCCATGGAGAAATATCTGCATCTTGACTCAACTGCAGAGTAATAAAATGAGATTATTTTCGGAAAAGGGATAAGACTCCTCATAAAGAGATGCTCTAAATGGCTAATTGTCGATATGGAATTCCGATGAGAGGCTAACATGTAAAAGTAATAGAATGACTGGCTTTAGAACCCGCTCGTCGAGGTAATCTCTATAATTCACATCATTTGAACCACTTATGATTGCATCAAAAGATCTTAAAATGTCAAATTGTAAGAATATATGACAGCCCACATTAATTTGACAATATATATATATATATATCATCTTAGAACACATCTGACTTATATCTCATATTACGATATACCTTTGCTGTGTTAGTAACAATTTTAAATGAGAGTTAGAATTTGGTAAATAACTTTAATATTGTAACCAATAGTTATCTTTCTTCAGTTCCCCCCTCTTATTTTAGCCCTTTACGCCAGTATTTACGATTTTATTTCTATTTATGAACAGGAATTCTACGAGGGTGGTTCAAAAAGAACTTGTATTTTAAGACAAATGACATCATTAAGGTAAATTGTTGTTACCATTCGGTGCTGCCATCTATTAAACGGTGTTGAAACAAATTTGATATTGATTCATAAGTTTGTTTTTACTTTGTAGTTATTTGCTGCTGAAACCAAAATTTGATTGCTGACGCGTCGAGTTGTCACCGTCGATGATAAATGGATATCGTTTTTCACCGGAAACCAAGTAAGAATCAAAACAATAGGCTGCTTTCGGTGAATCTGATCCGGTCCAGTGAATCCGGTGAAGGCGAGAATTATCTCATTTGCAGAAAAATTTACGATGAATTTTTGAGGTGTGAAAGAGGCATCATGATCACGAATACAAGTAACCGAGATTTAGACTGTTGTCTAATGAGTCACGATGCTTACTAAAAACAAACCATTTTCGATGCTATGAGCACCATCTCTTGAAATTTCTAGGGTCTTATTGAACGACCTTCGTAATATATTAGCGTTTTGTGCCAGTAAATTACTTTTATAATTTATTTAAGAGCTTTAGGAGTAGGTGGTATTCAGTAGAGGTATATATTAGTGTTAAAAAACTTGCACTTAAGTATTAGATATTTAGGGACATGAATTGTAAGCTTTAAAAGAAAAAAAAAAATTCCGACAAAGGCAAAAAAAATAAATAAATAAAATAATAAAAAATAAATGTTCGATATTTTTTAAATAAAGAAACAAGGTTATGTAAAATAATTTTAAAATAAATACTTATTTTTTAGATGAATCACACTCGTTGCTTTTGTTGCAAAATCGTTACTCTGCTTAATAAAGAAATTTACGTAATATGAGAATATTGCTGTCGCTAACTGATATATATCCTTTTGTTTGTATTTTTCGATGGAGCCAATTTTACAGGGAGACTCAAAATCTGGAGAGGGGGAATTTTTTTTGAAAAATTCTTCAAATAACAAATTTTATCTGTTTTATTCTTTTAACTTATTCGATCAACATACGGTTTCTTTCTTTTATACAATGGAATAATCAAGAAAATGTTTATTCTGCAGAAGTAAACATTGCTTCTAAAAGTACTAAAATAAAGTAGTTTGATTTTCTTATGTTCAAAGAAAAATGTCCCGCATTATATCATGATTTTGGCAAAAATGGGTCTTTTCGTGTGCAGTGTTAGGCACTTTCAAAACCAGAGCCAATTTTGTTATATAGTTTTGTTATCTCGAATGCCTAAAGCCCGCCTGTAGAGGGCGTTTTGTAAGAGGGCGAGTGTAAGATGTCACTTACGCAACCTACCTCAGATCGGAACCAGACACCCAGCAGAGCAGATCAGAATCAGAGCCGAGAGTCTCAGTGTCACTGTATGAGTGATCGAGTAGAGATCCTGAGCAGGGATCGCACAGTAATATGATATAGTAAATGAATGTTATTGTAGTTTTACAACAAGTTCGATAAGCTTTGTCTATGTTTGTAACAAATTAGAAATAGCAGAAGTTTATAAGTAAAAAATGAAAACAGTTGATTAGTGATAAGTATAAGACAGTAGTCGGTAAATCGTGGCTCACGAGTCTCATGCGTATCTTCCACGAATAGTTTAGTGCAGGCATTGAATATTATGTATTAACTTGTCTTATAAGAGACAAGTAAACATTTTTGAAATGCAAGCCTACAGAAAAGAGGTCAATTTTTAGAAAGCAACAATAGCACTTAGAGTCCCTCGTAAACATATGTTTCATTATATCCATCGAATTGTTGTGCGCCGAAATGTATTTTAACTATTTGTTGTCAAAATACTTATCGGCAGCCAGCAATTCGACAAACAAAGCAGCACAGGTTACAAAATGTTTTTTTTTTTCCTGATTTTATTGTTTTACCTTTATTCGGTTGGTCAGGAGATCGGGGCTGGGAAGGCGCGGGAAGGGATAAATATTATCTTTATATAAGTATGATGCCAAGTTTTATTTAATGTACCGTTAGTTAAACTAAGACATACTTAGCAAAGGCAAACTCGAATGTGTGCTTTTAATCCTAATTATTACCATAAAAATGTTTCTACTAAAGCAAATCTTAAGTTTGAAAAAAAATGGCTCTTTGAATAAACTTCGATTTTGTATTGTTTATATTTGGCTCTTTTAGATGGCGAGCTTACCAACTAGTGGTATCAGAGATGAAAAGAAGTTAAAATTAAAAATATTTATATAACAATATTTAATTTATCCAGCTTTATAATTGTAGTTATGAACTGTATTGAATAATGAAGTTTATTCATTATTTTAAAAAGATCTAATTTTGTAGTATTTTTAATTGAAGTGCTTTAAGCATTTGGAAGCATTTAGTTGCCAAACCTTTTTTTTATCTTTTCAAATTTATAATGTACCGATTGTAGAAGTGCTCCATCGTATATCACAACATAAGTTATAATTAAAAAAAACATCAATAATTTAAGGCAGCATTGGAAGATGGGATCAAATCAATAAGTTACAAGAAACATATAACGTATTTCACATCAGAAAACGAATCATATAAATCTTCCAAAATATATTAATTTTAGATTTTAAGATGCTATGTAGCATTAAAAAAAATAGAAACAGTTTACGAATCTTACTTTTGAAATGGTTTCTGTTGCTAAGGGAAATCTCCAAGATAAGTCATGTAAAGATGTTCATGAATTAATTGTTATTAAAAAAAAAGATTAAAATGATATATTTGTGGCAGCTATGTCTTCAGTGGTCAAAATAAATATTCTACGCAAAATGAAAGTTTGAATTTCAATTTGAACTTAATAAAAGGAACAACTTTGAAAAAAAAATATCCTCCCGAATTGTTGCATCAATATAAAATTTAAAAATCAAAAGATAGATAGCTTAATAAATAGTATTTTATTCAGCAATATACCATTTTCTGGCTATGTTTTAATGTTAAATAACTGGCATAGCTCATTGCATATTTCCAAGAAGGAATGATATGTGAAAGAGTATAATTTTGAGAGAAAAAATACAAAAAGCTGAAAAATTACATTCCTATTCTTCTCACTCATTAGTGCGTTGTTGATGAGGAAAAAAAATTTACATTTCTGTTGACATCCATCTTAAGATTCCATTCATATAAATAGGGAATATGAGAGATCCCTTTCATTATCGGATGAGATGTTAAATAAAATAATTCGCTGTCTCTCTGTTAGAAGCAAGAGGGTTTTCTTGCATTGGCTGATCATTGTTGATGAAGAGCGGGTGAAGAGTCAAGTCAGAGATAAAAAGCGATTCGCATTTGTTAAAGCAGTGTATTGTCGGGGTATGACTCATTAGAGCTGTAACCAGGAGACAATAGCATCACAGCGAAAGCATTTATTCACAGTTGGATAGCCGCCATTGCGAAAAAAATAAGCATTTTCATCGCTGATGAATCTCCCAGGAGTTTGGTTTCAAAGAAACAATGACAGACCACAAGCCGCTACAATGAAGACTTCAAATCCGAACTTTGCCCTGTTTCGCTTCTATTCGCAACAGCTTTTCATGAATTTTCGTTCCGTTCACTTTTTATTGCGGGATAAATCGATAGCTTTATGAATCATATTGAATGGACTTGCACTGATATTACTATATTAATCGTTATTTTAATACGAATGCATTCCTGTTGGAATAATTTGTTTCGAAAGACGAAAAACCTAACTCGGATGCCTTGTTTAAAATTTGCGTTGGGAAGCCAAAACATTTACGAAAATATTTTAAGTTCTCGTAAGCGTTTAAATTTGTTTCAAATAAAAAGTTTGAGAGAATAGAAAACACTCTTATCAAAATCATTCAATTTTGTTCTTAAAAAGGATCTTAATACAGGATGATTGAATTTTTACTTCGAGGAACTTCAGATTTTAAACTTAAGCACACACAGTATCCCCTGAATCGTCCCTATTCAACACTTCGTTGCTTTTCGCGTTTTCTGTTCTGTACCAAGCATTTGGAAGTATCTATTTTGGAATAAGAAATCCTGTAAGTTTACTTTTGTTGTTTCTTTTAATATAATTATACTCTTTTCTACCAATTCTAGATAACGCAGTTAATTTCTCGTTTATTCATATGAGTCAAGGAAACGGGTGCTTCTCTTCAAGTTTTAATACATTCACAAAAGCAGTCCATCGGGAGAGATCAGAGAAAAGGAAATGTAAACGTAGCTTCTTTCTTAAAATTGTACATGGATTTGTCTTAGACTACGTCATTCTGAATTTAGGAATTGTTATTAGGTCATAAATTAATTTAATTGCATTTATTCCTCTATTTCTGTTATTTTCTATTTCCTACAAACGAAAGCTTGTTTTTGTTACAGATGCGGCGGCTCGCTTCAACAATGCCAGCAGTTAAAACGCCTTAATAACCAGCCTGAAAATGACGTCTCTTTTGGTCTGGTTGATAAAGACTCGGCAAACAGCAACCAGTCATTTTTTTTTCGGACCCATGGGTCAAAAATTCTAAGCGCCGCCGGCACGCCAAGATCAACTCTCTTTTCCTCCACGGGGTCACAAAAAATCGAGCTGCGAAATAGTGACTCAAGACTTAAACACTAGATGACAGTACAGTGTAGAACTACTGCTCGCACATACCCCAGACGTAAAACACTTCACTCTGTGTGTTTAACTAAGATAACCGCACATAAATCACGACTAATGATATTACGGGTTCGGCGCATGTATCAACGAAACCCGATACTTAACTAGTGACAGCCGATAAAACCAAGTGGAAACTTCCAAAACGAAACTCATTTCAACAGCACTGCGAAAAACGGGTATTCAAAATCGAGTATAAAGTACTCACTTTTGAATACTTCACATACTCAAAATAGATCCGATCCCAACATATTCAAATTTAAGACTCGCACGTACTCATTTTTAATAACAGGCAAGTACCCAAAATGGAAACTTCACATACTCATTTTCGAAGATATATGTGTATCAAACATGAGTGTGGAATAGAAAAATGAGTATATCATGTACTTATTTCAGAATCTGTTATTGCATGAAATATGAGTATGAAACGATAAAATGAACATGTTTTGTCTTTATTTTCGATACTGTTGTTGTATCGATTATGAATTTTAAACAGAAAATATATATCAACTTAAATAAGCGCTCCTTTATTTGAAAGTATCATTTTCTTCATCTTACATATTATTTAACATACACTTTATAAAGTTTTTGTTTCTAAGCTTCGAATCAAAATTCTTGCATTTACTGTGTGTAACAAAACAGTTACTTTTAGAAAAACAAACAAAAATGTAACTGTTATATAATCATAAACTGTATTTTGAACTTATACCTCAAATTTAAATCAATTCGAGTGCTTAATATACCTTTAAAAAAACAAAAATAGATTCAATTCAAGAGTTAAATTAATTCTTTTCAAAGCTAATGTGTAAGAAATTTGAGCTAGTAGTTCCAGAAGCAATTCTATTCATTAAAAATTATATTTATGTTTTTAGAATCTATATATATATATATATATATATATATATATAGCTTTGTTATAAAATATAGTTTGTTTCCTATACATGCAGAAAATTTAGTTTTACTCTAAGTTCAGTCATATAATAATAAGTTATTTCAAATATCTTAGAAACATTATGATGAATATTAGATTTTCCATAGTAAAAAACTTAGTGTACAGCATTTTTTTCCCATCTAATATATATATATATATATATATATATATATATATATATATATATATA
>BMAW01045360.1:1378739-1443357 GCA_019974015.1 Nephila pilipes
TATATATATATATATATATATATATATATATATATATATATATATATTCTTTTGAATTAACATCATAACAAAGCTAATACCTAAAATTAATGATACGCTGTACACAGAAAAAATAAAACCTTATCATATTTTTGAGCACAAGAATATTAAAAAAAAAGTATAATTTTTTAACACCTACAGATGAAGGCATGTCGTTTAAAAAATCACTTATAAACACTGCTATCTAATCCATACTATAATCCAACTCCATCCCCATTCGTACAACATAGCTTATGTTTTAATGTGGCGTACAATGAGGTATCATTTAAAATATAGGAAGCTCTCATATGTAAAGGTAAACAAACAGATTTTTTTTTTATTTATTTCAAATCAACAACATTTTGTGTAATTACTAAATATGAGTGAAAATGCTTTTCAAACAGTGCTGTTTCAGAAAAAATATGTTATTTATGCATCGTTATTATGTAGACAATTCTTTAATTTTTCGAAAGATATGCATGTCATCTACATCACCAATTAATACAGCTATATTTTTGGAATAAACTGTACCATTATAATGTAAACTATTACATGTAAGAATTTCTGCTTGGTCAGTTAAACTATCCTTTCTACATAGCAGTTCTTGCTGCTTTGAATTATGAACTTGGACACACTTAGATTCTAAAACATTTGTTGTGCAAGGAATTTTAAATCTTTTTTTATTAAACACATGTGCCATTTTTAATTGGTGTTAGTGGATTAAAATTTACTTGGACAGAGCTTGTCTCCTTATGGTTATAAAAAAAATCGATTTAACAAGTTTTTTTTAGAAATATCACAAGTGTTTTTAATTAAAGCAAAGCAGTATGGTCATATGAAAGCATAGCTTTTTTTGCATTATGTATTATACAAAAACATAAATCTAATCTAATTTAAACAATATGGATCAGCTCATAATTAAGACAAAATATCCATTATGCATTAGTTTGTAAGTACATTTAATTCTTATACATAATGTCGCGTATTATAGAAAAGTTTTAGAGTATAGAATAATAAACGTATTGAAACTGATTAACGTGTTTCATTTTTCCAATTAATTTTGTGGATTTTGTAATTTTTGATTCAAAAAAAGTTTTATAAAATTTACATGAAATTACTCTCTTAGAAAGATTAATTGCCTACAAAAATATTTTGTTAACTTGCCTATTTCAAGACATGTAAGCTATTTAAAAATTGAATATAAAAAGAAAACCAAAATTATTCCAAATTGAAAAACACTACCTTTAATATTTGTCTATAAAAAGTGTTTTAGGGGCAAAAATATATTTCATGGAGAAATTACGGTTATAGGTTTGCCACCTTTAAAAGCAGAATTTTAAATTTTGTGATTTTAGCACTTAGATATGCATAGACTTTTTCAATTTTGTTTTGACCTACCTAATGTTCTATTGCAACAGCCACGGCCATAATGTTTTGGTGTTTGCACATGTTGCTTAAAGTTGAGTTCATTTTTGACCCGAATGAATCAAATAGTATGACTTATTAGGTATCCAAGTAAATTGCGTAAAACTTATTCCACTATATTTTTGAAATATTCTGCCAAAATTAGGTAAGCATTTATCACATTCACTATATAATTAAATTGGTCGTAAAGCATACATGGCAAAAAATTAATAATTTTACCAACTTATATTATTTACAAAAACTGACCTGTGTGGTATGCGTTAACATCGGATTTCTTTATGAGCTAGTTTTTTACATCTTGTACATCAATTTTATTTCGATTAATATTTTTAATATTATCATATTTCTCACATTATTCAGTTATTTACATTCGGTAGGAAATAACCTGAGTATATTTTTATATATCTATAAACTTATTCTCTTTTAATTGTGTTGTTAAAATGTCGCTCGGTAAGCCTTTTTAAACTTGCTTCTGGCGTTTGTTTGTATACTTCCTATAAAAGCTTTAAATTATTTTCTGCTTTAAACAGATGTATTTTTGAACTGTTAACGTCCATTTAAGAAGTGCACGAATAAAGGGGTTAAATTGTGTAAATAAAAATACAAGTATCAACAAATAAAAGGGCTAGTTTATTTGCTTGGCCTTGTTCTATGGTGAACATTTATAAGCGTTTTTACAATTATCCATAACTATAGTATTTGTGTCATGTATTGAATACAAAAGAAGTTGTTTTATTTATTATGTGTGCATGAATGTTGGAGTTCATGCATAGAATAAAATCTGAATATATTGCACCAAATATTTATTTAAATTTTTTCAACATTTTTGGGTCACATTATAAAAAAAACCCAACCAAGATATGAAATGTCTGTGTTTAAACCTTAATTATATAAAAATCAAATTTCGAATTACAACACAAACAAGTAAAGGTTCCTAATCTTTAGTAATAGGAGTTTAAAACAAATAACTTAAAAAAATGTGAGACAATAGTGATGAAACACAAGACAATCATTTATAATATGATGAACAATATTTGGGACATAACAGGTAGGATGCTTGATTAGATGGTGAAAATTTGGTTCCAAAATACACATTAAATTTGTGTTTAAATTAAAACCATGTTCTTTGAAAATATATATTCTGAAATATTTTACTCCCGTCATAAAGCATCTGAAATTTACTTCAATTCATTACATAATAATCAGAAATAAAAGCTATTTTTATCAACATTTTAATCTGTGTGTATAATTTTTTACTTTTAAGTTCCAAAATGTTATTCTATAAAATATTTTCAGCATCATACACAAATATTTACAAGAATGAAAATAATTTTCAACACTGATCTGTACGAATTAAAGTCAAGAAGTTTCTAAAGATACGATTACAATGTAATATTATGGATAGTCTGCAACACACAAATAATTACTTATAAGAAAATCATTTTATAAACAGATCAATAACAATTCTTAAGATGTTATAGAATCTCTCTGAAGATATTATGATATAACCTTTCAAATATGCAATGTTTTAAAAACCTTTAAGTGTTTTTCAGTTAATTTTCCATTCAAATTTGAAAATTCTAAATGTATAAACCAACAAAATTACCAGACAATTTCAACAAACGTTCAGAATAAATTATATCTAAAATAAATTCATTGTGAATAAAATTATTAGTAAAAGTAAAGCAACAGTTATAATGTTAAATGTTAGTTAAAAATGTTAGCAAATCACAGTTATGGTATCCGCCTTCCTTCGAAGAGGAATTTTTTTAAATAACTGAAATTTTTTTTTATATGCATTATACTATAGGATATGGTTATGGTTAAAATCTTAAAATGTAAAATCGGCTTAATTTTTTTTTTAATATTTTAGCTCAAAAGATACATAAAAATAGCAGTAAAGTGACACTTGTGCAAAAACACCAAAACTAAAATTTAAATAGTTATTTCAATTCTGCAAATTTTATTATGATGAATTGAATCTAATTCAGGATTTGTGTCTCTCTCACAATTATAACCCTGATAATTAAATATTTATAGAAAGTCGTACTTTTAACATACAGAAAAACCGTAAAAATTTGAGATAATTTATGACTTTTAACAACAGTAGAATACAGAATTACAACAATAGGAGAGATTCAAATCCAAAATTTATCTTCATAGAGTTTTCCATAAAAGTTTCATAACATTATATGCATAACCTTTTCAATATGGTGTTTTGCGCTGAAGCCAAACATGAAAATCTTGATTTTGGTTAAAAGCTAAAAATACATTTCAACCCAGAAACTTACCTAATCAATTAAAAATTTAACATTAACAGGCCCCTGATTTGTAAACTTCACTATCTGTATAACTTAAATAAGTTTTTTTTTTTCTATTTCCTGGTGGCATTTTAAAACTTTCCTACGCTTATATACAAGTGTTGTATGGTGCTTCGAATACCTGATTCGATTGCTATCCAATTTTTCGTATCCCTTTGCAGTGAAGTAGATTTTCAATATTCAGCTTATTTAAGACATTTAAGCAGCCTCAATATCCTTCGGTTAAATTGTATAATGCATCATAAGCACCCAATTTCACAGTTTTCAAAAAAAAAAAAAAAAAAAAAAAAAAAAATTCTTTTGGTACTCCTTGTCATATTACACCATAAAAGATTCATTGGCAGTTTGGGTCTTCATTGGAAGATATTTTAATGGCAATTTACGTAAAATATCAATGTAAATAAACATTAAAGTTCCATTTCCAGTAGCAGAATGCTACTTCCAGTTCCAAAAAAATTGACTCAGACTATTATTAAAATGCTTATAATTGAAGTTCTAAGTAAGATAGAAACAAAATTGGAACTATTCTAGAAAGCCAGGAAATCAGGCTTTAATAAAAGACTGTTAAAAAAATCGAATTTTTGACCAAAAATCGTGTGTTAAAGGTAGGTGATTACCTTAAATTAGGATGCTTTCAATAATATAGAAAATGTAAAGAAATACTGAATCGTATCAAAAACTGAATCATAGTACGCACTTATTTTAAAATTCACGTATTCTTCCGCGTGTAGCGTGGTTAAATACGAAATATAGATCGAAATATTTAAGCGAACCATATTTGTTTTTGAACTCCTATTTTTAAAATATGTAGCCAGTATATAAAAGGAACTTTTGTTGTCATTATATTTGTAATAATTTTTTGAAAGTGTTGATTCCCCCCCCCTTTTTTTTTGGTTTTGAATACATGTAATGTTTACATTCGATAAAGATATACCTTCAAATCTGATACAAACATACTTATTTCAAAATGAGTACGTCTGGGTATTCATTTTTGAGTATTTCTTTTTTCTCCGTGAGGGATGAGTTGTATATCAGTTGCAATAAGTGCTTGAAAAGTGACCTTTTCAACAAATTTCAGTTAGAATGTTTCTCTTCGTATCATCACGATGATACTGGAGGGGAGTATGCATTGTCACTCTTCAACAAGTCCAGCAGTTAAAATGTCTGAATAACTAACCCGATATGGACGTCTATTGGGCTAATTGATAAAAGGGCAGCAAAAAGGGACCAGTCAACTTTTCTTTGAACCCTTGGCTCCTGGCTCCGAAAAAAAGTTGACTGGTTGCTTTTCGCTACCTCTTTATCATCTTGACCAAAAGAGACGTCCCTATCGGGCTAGCTATTCAAGCGTTTTCCTAAAGGCGGGAACAAAGTGATCAAAGGCTCTCTATCATGACCACTCGAAAACCGTAGCAGTGGAATAAAAGGAGATAGAGAGTGGAAATGAAGTTATATATTTAATTTTTTGTTTTTTTGCGAGTGATCTTTCGGAACACTCTGGATTTGCTTCAGTTATTCAAACAAATTTTAGTTTAGACCTGTTAACTTTCATATTTATGTCTTTATTTTATTTTATAGAAGAAATAGACTTTAAAAAAAAAAAGATGCCAAGTATGTGGTGAAATGCAAGGAATAGGATTCAATGATATTGTTTATCATTTCACACATAATACTTTAATGTGAAAATTATTGTTATGAATCCACTGTGTAAGCCTCTCAAAATTATTAGTGTAAGATATTTGTATTTTACTTAGTGGCAACAGTGTGGCGTTGCAGTAATAGCGCGCGATGTATATTGTGAAAAAGATTATTCAGCAACCGATACTCTCAAACGAGAGACGCCATGTTTTTCCTTGTTTTCCATTTCTTGTAGTTAACGAGTGTCTGTAAATAAAATTTGAATAGTTTTTGGCACAACGACGTAATTATTGAACCCTGTCGTTTTAAGTATTGAACAATTATTAACAAGTATATAACAAAGAAAAACTTAATTTAATTTTTTTAATTATAAAAATATAATTTAGTGAAACAAACTTCATTAACAAATATGGCTGAAATATTTTTCCATCAATATATTTTTCTTTAGACGCCTTTGGCTTAAATGAGAGAAGATGTGATAAAAAGAGAATTCATTTGTGTGTGTTTTTTAATAATAATGAAAAATAACAACACTACACCAATCTCACATTCTTCATAGAGCTAGCTTGGTGTGGAAGTTTGGAGAGGGAGGTGCCAGCTCCCACATCATCCACTTTACTTGACCGAGGTTCAAAATTCCGAGGTCCATCGCCAGTAGCCGCGTGTTTCTTATCATTGCGACGTTAATAAACAATCCCCTTACATCACCCTCTTCGAAGAACTCGCGGTAGATTAATGTCAGTGACACAAGCCTCCACGATAATTGGTAGAAGGTTTAAAAAATGAATAGCAACACGATGATTGCATGCTGCATGAGTTTTGAAACATTTTCTTTTATTGTCCTAATAACCTCAAACAATCACATCATTAATAAAATTAAGCGAATGCGAGGGAAATGCAACCTCTTTCTTCAACGTCATGAAGTGGTTTACAAAAAGTGTCGTCAGCCTATCAGACTTCTACGTTCAAAATCTTAAGTTCCAAAATATGAATTAAAAAAAAGTTAAGATATAAATTTATGAAATAATGATGATAATACTTCCATTTCATTTATATGAAATATTATTAACCTTTATATTATGTATTTACTTCAACTATCAATATTTGATAGAGCTATTTTACTTGAATATTCCACGAGATCCTTGAAAATATTCAAATGGTTTCTCAACTAAATGCGGGAATTAATTGCAAGTGTTTTCCGAGTTCCGAAAGCTTTATTAAAGCATATTTGGATAAACTCTCAAAATACGTAACACTGTGTCGGGGTTTTTGATTGAACCCTAAAAAGTTTTTTTTTGAAATCGTATTTTCTTGATATATTTCTCTTTCTATCTCCAGTTCTCCCTCACGGTGCTTCAAGACAATTGCGTTGGTGTAGTGTGGAAGTAAGGAGAGAAGGTGCCAGCTCAGATGTCGTTATCGTCACTTGACTGAGGCTCAAAATTACGAGGTCCGTCGCCAATAACCCTCTTGTTGCTTCTAGTGTGTCGTTAATAAAATCAATCAATCAACTCTGGTACCCTTAAGGAAACGAAATATTCATTTAAATCTAAAATCAAACAAGAATGGATAGTTATCGAAGTTCAACAATTTGAGGCCATTAAATTTTGAAGTTAAAGAAAACGTGCAGTTAAAGTAGTTTCTTAAAAAGATCATCAACAAGAAAAGTAATTAATATAAATCGACAATATTCGAGAATGGATCAGGAGATCAGGTCGATGGTTTTAGTTTTATTAACGTTGCATTAGAAGCAACACGACTGTTGGCGACAGACCTCGTAATTTTTAAACTCGGTCAAGTGACGAGGGCGACATCTGAGCTGGCACCCCCCTCCTAACCTTCACTCCACGCCAGTGGGAGGACTTTGGGCCCTCAACAAGTTTGACGTGCATCAGCCCGGCTACACTGCGGATCTGTAGTGGCATCAAGGATCGAAACCGCGACTCGACGAAAACCACCAGCAGCGAATTCAAAACCATGACCACTAGGTTACCTCGACCGAGGTGAGGGTCGAAGTAATAAATGAAACCGCATTGTGTCTCTTTCATTTCTTCCTCTCCATAACATTTTATGGATTTAGAGCGATTCAAAGATGCTAATTGTCCCTTGGAGTAAATGAATTTCTAAGAATAATTATTTTCTTTCATTATAAATGAAACATTAAAAGAGTGCAAAAGATTTTTCTGCAGACCATTACAAGTCAAAGGACTACTGATTAGTAACCACTGATTAAGAAGAATACATGCCACTCAAAGCTCATGGAAGTCACTCGTCTAAAATAGGGCTTCAAAAATTAGAATTTCTTCACTTTAAAAACCTCAAAAAAAAGTTCGGAGAAAAAAAAACAATAGGAGCTAATGCGCTGGTTACCTCATTGTCTTATTTCTTCCAAATAGTCCGACGTTAATAAACAATCAATCAGTACAAATAGTTTGGGAAATTGTATTGTATTATATTTATCAAAATACCGGTTTGGTTCGAATTTTCTACGAATTCATTGAGATAACTGAAAATAAAAAAAGCTCTAAGCTTATCTTCTCACTCTCAATATACATATATTATAAACAGAACACGATTGTAGTACATTTCAGAAACATAAAACACTCTAAGAATATCCAAAACTAAAACAAAACAATTAAATGAAAAAAAAACATATTTATAGAAATAACCAAAAATCAAATTATTATTTATACGAATCAAGTAAAAATTTATATAAATAGACAAACAATTTAAAATTTAATACCCAAAAATCCAAAACAAACTTTTAAAGAAATACACACACACCACACACACACACACACACACATATGAGGGTGGTTCAAAAAGTACTTGTATTTTTGTATTTTGAGATAGATGGCATCATTTAGGTAAATTGTAGTTACCATCGGGTGCTGCCATCTATTAATTGGAGCCGAAACAAATTATTTATTTGTTTGTTAGTTAGTTTTGATTTAGTAGTTGTTTGCTACCGAATCAATTTTGATTGCTAAACGCGTGCATTGTCATCGTCGATGATGAAATAGATTTATCGTTATACACCGGAAACCAAGCAACAATCAAAACAATAGGTTGTTTCTGGTGAATCTGCTCGAAAGAAGACGATGATAATCGCATCGGCTGGAAATGTTATGACGAAGAATTTTTGAGGTGCGAAAGGTGTCGTGATCACGAACACGAGTAAATGAGATTTAGACAGCTGTCTAGAGAGTCATAATGCATACTAAAACCAAACACTTTTCAATGTTATGAGCGCATCTCTTGGATTTTCTAAGATCTTATTAAATGACCCCCGTACACATGAGTACATTTCTTTCCTAAATTTTGTTGCAATAAAACAAAATGCCATGTATTTCTTATCTTTGTTTCAGTTCCTAAGTTAAAATACGAAAAAGAATAAAAATTTCATTCGTGGAAAAAAAAAAAAGTAAAGGATTTTGATTCGCCCTCTGGGATTATTCTTTTAAAGGACACAAACGAGACCTGAAGCAAGTTCCACCCGACTTTATCCTGAGCATGAAAAATTCAACGAGGCTTTTGATTAAAGTGAAGAACGAGGAGCTTTTTCTAAGAATCTTATCTTCTCTCTAAATACAAATAAGATAAGAGGGTCGTAAAATAAAATGAATAAATAAACGGAATAATCGGAAGCAAACGAGGTTTTGGCTCGCCGCCGATGCTTGAGAAATGTTGCGCAATCTTTGCTGCATAAACAAAGATTCTTCCTGGAAGACTCCCACTCTAACACTGCTCTCGAATGTAAAGTAAGAATTCTAAGTCTGTAGGATGAAAAAAAAAAAAATTCTATTTTTTAAAAAAATTTCGCTTGCATTATTTTTGCTCTCTGACGAGAAAAACGAAGCCTTTTTTAGGAATGATTTTATGAAGATCCAACAGTCACCTTCTTTACTGGTTTGAGGAAAAAAAAAAAAAAAATGAGCTCCGTTTAATGGTTTAAATTAACTTAATGTCTAAAGTCTCTTCTAAGACTGCAACACATAACAATGCGAGTTTACATTCGCTCAGGAATTTTAAAAAGGGTCGAAGATATAAAAAATTCATTTCCTATTAGTCGGGATCATTTTTGCGATAAGCCTTTCTGAGTGTTTTGGAAAAGAGAGAGTTTATTTTTTAGCTCCATTTCTCTCTATTTTTCTTTCTTTTTTTATTTTTAAATCCGGGAGGTAGCCTTGAGCACATAAACATCAGCATGGAATATAAAAGTATGACATTCTTAGCAATTTCTCTCTCATCCCCGATCATCAAGAACAGCACATTGCATTGCGTTTATTCAAATCAAAATATGTACGAATTTGTTTCCGCGTAAATCGATTCCCTTCGATTTTCTTTAGAAATGCGGGATTGTTTGACATTAATTGATGATTAAGCGACTAATTTAGTCAGATTTATGATAAACCATTTAGATTGCTTATAGTTGTTAGGTTGCTGTCTTTATCACTTGTTGTTCGTTCTATAGAATTTGATCAGAAGATGTTTGACTTATGACACAGAGATACAAACAATTCGGCCAGGTTGAGCGCTGAGTTAGATATTCACCCGAATAAAGATTATTTTACAAAATTCGATTGAGGTCAGCTAATATGATGAAGCTGGGGCATAGCTTCATGGACCCTCAGATACGGAAGAACTCATTCGCTCGACTTAAAAACAAATTAAGAATTGGTACTTGGAATGTTCGAACAGTGTACAAAATCGGAGAAGGTAGATAAAGTACAGGGGAGATGATGAGTTATTTTTGGAATCCTAGGCAACGCATTGAAATGGCCGCGGCAGTGTAAAAAAATTTGCTGAGTTTATATTACGTATTCCGGAGATAATGAAAAACATGAGAGAAGGGTTGTTTTTTTTTTATTTTAAAATTAAAATACGAGAAAACACCAAATAACTCGCAATCTAATATATGACAGCATAATTGCTGCACAATTTTTTATGTTTCAGAAAACGACCATTTAAATTATAACCACAAGTCAAGTTATTCGTGTACTAATAACAATACAAGTAAGAAGGAAAAGACAAAATTCCTAAACATCATATACTTCTATTGATGGGAGATTTAAATGAAAGAAAGAAATGTGCGAGAGAGAAAATAATCGAAAGAAAATACCATTGAATATGAAGGAAAGATGAGACAAATAAAAAGGGAGAACTTGTGATCTCAATAAACTTAATTTGATAACTTGGGTACCTTACAGGGTAAGATTAGGGGAGGGTATGTCATCCTGCCCCTTATATTTCGGAGCATATTACTTCTGGAGAAACGTGAAGTAATTAGGAAAAGGCCATGAATTCCTGAAATCCTTAGTAAAAATCACGATGTGCAAGAAAACTCGCGCTTTATCATTTCCATTATAGCGTCGTCTAGCGGTTCACCGCTTGCAAAAGTCTTACTACCTTCTGCAAAATTTCATCCTTGCCAGTTCCATTAATATAAACATTTTTAAAGAAAATCACTTCCTTATTAGATTGATAGGAACGTCAGATGGCTACTGAAATAAAGAGGGGACTTAATTGCCAAAAACTTTCTTAAGGAATAATGAACGTATGTTTCTTGTCAAACTTTAAAGAGCCTCCAAAAAATAACAAAGCATGATTCATCATGTATACGTGGTACACTATTCATTTTTATTTCTTATTTCATTACAGACATCGATACAAGTTTTGTTGCGAAGTTTACAATCAATAGTTTGATATCAGTTTTATCAATAGTTTGTCTAGTAGGCTCTAATTAAAACTGAATATTTCTACTGCAATCAAATCTCTTATTCCTCGATAGATGGCAGCACGATTGTATTAATAATTAATCACATTTCATTTAAAAGGCAGTTTGAAGTAAAAAGTAACATTTTATATTCTTCCAAGTACTGCGCTTTTGAATATATTACGCTGAATTTTTACAGACAATATTATTTCCCTCAATGAAGCTAAGGAAAGTGTTTGACGCAGTCAATCGATGAGTATAAAGTTTTTCATTGAGAGAGAGAGACACGGAATTTAATAAATGTTAAGATTGATATTCTTGGGAAGAGAAAAATTATTTATACAGTAGTACCTGAAGAAAAAATGAACGAATTTGGAATGGAATAATTATCTAGAGGTGTTATTACCAGTAATTCTTTTTTTGTATAACAACTTTTTTATTCTCATTTTGTTATATCTCATTCATTTTAAATGTATTTAATTTTCATATTAAAATTCAAATGAAGGCTTAGTTAAATAACTAATCATGTAACTTGAGATGTTATGGGGAAAAAAAACGGAAATAGATTCATAGAATATTGCTTAAAACACAAAATTACGAAACCCCCCCCCCCTTCTTTTTTGAATAAAAATGTAACACCTGTACACTTGAATGCACTTAAAAGGTCACCTAGGATAAGAATGCTCCTAATACACCCAGTTCTAAAAAGTCTTCCAAAATTTATTTGAACGTAATTTGAGATCAGTATCGTTATAACGAACATTTTTTTTAAAAATTTAATTGAATCTGATTCAAGATTATAGAAAAGTCATATGGTGCTACAATCCGGATTATAAATTAATTATATTTCAGAGATTTTGAACAAATGGCCTCTTTTTTCTATTTAACGTTCATATTTTTAATAGGTGGATTTTTGAATTTAGAAAGCACAGAAATGTATATCTAATAAAGTAAAAACATTTTGCATATTTTTTACTCATCTATGTAGCTCATTGCATTGCTGGGGCTACCCTCAACAACAACGCCAGAAGTTAAAAACGACTAAGAAACTAGCCCAACAGGAACGTCTATTTCAGCATAATTGATAGGGGCACAGCAAAAAGTTACCGATCAACTTTTCTTCGGAACCAGTGGTTGAGGGTTCGAAACGCCGCCAGCACAGCAAGGTCAACTTACAGGCCTCTCCCTTCATGGGGTGGAAAATCACATGACGCTGAAGTGTCTACCTAAGACATGGAACTCTAGATGGCAACATAGTCAAGAACTACTGGTTGCACATGTCCCTGAGGTCAAGAACTTGCCTCTGTGTGTCTAAGACAACCACATATAAATCACGACTAATGAAATTCTAGTGACGGTGCCCGTGTCAACGAGACCCGCCATTGAACTCAAGACAGCCAATGATATCAAATGGAATCTGCCCGAAAACTAAACTCTGTTCAACGAGGAGGGAATATATATCAATTGGTAGTGATGGCTGGAAAAGCGACCTTCTCTGCAAATATTGTCCAAAATGTTCTTCTTCGTGTCATCACGATGATACAGGAGGGAGAGTATTCATTGATTCTCTTCAACAACAGAAGTTGAAACGTCTTATTAACTGATCCAATAGGGACGTCTCTTTTGGTCTCGATGATAAAGGCGCAACAACAAAAAAAAAAATGACCGGTCTTTTTTTCTTCGTGGAAATCTATTGGTGGAGGGCTTCTAAACGCTACCAGCATTCCAAGGTCAATTGAATTCCACTTCAACGAGGTTGGAAAAACCAAATGCCCAAGCAGACATCTAAAGAATAACTTCATAATAACATACACTTCTCAGTTTTCCTTTGAAGGAAGTAGTCTCGTCCTTTCTAGTTGTTCTCTCCAAAACAATCAATATTGGGTGGAACTGTGACTAGTAGGCAAGGATCTATCTATCTCAGTTTTTAGACCATAACCTCCCTCAATTTCAGAACTGAAATAAAATACATTTATAAAAGTAATTTTGAAACTCGTGTTTTAGATTCAAACTTTTTGTGAAATTTTCTGCTTCTCGCTGAAATTAGAAAATATTCAAAATTTTGGATTAAGAAAAAAAAAAAAAAAAAAGGATAAAAATATAAGCTCACAGAAATATTATTATTTTCGTAGATGATAATTTGCTCAGAAACACGCGTTTTATCCTGAGTGAATGTGATAAGCAGCGATAACCCACCACGCATGAGTAGGAAAAATCTTCTATCTGAGCAGGAATCATTTTGATAAGAGTGTAAATAATGTCACCATGGTAAGTTATTTAATGCCTCTGTTAAAAAACGCTATTGAATACCATATAGGAATAACTATTGAGCTGAGTTGTTTCATCTAAAAATTGATTTAATTCACATTCCTGGGGGAGATAAAGATATATAGTAATAGTTTAATGAAACAAACTGAAAAAAAAAATGTACATGTATGTTTTATTTAGAAAATCATTAGAAATGTAATGTAATTTCTTGAAAGATTATAATCGATGTAAAATGTAAACCATTATCCTAATTATTATTATTATTTTAAAAGACACAAGCAGCCTATATCAGAAAGAACGCAAAAAAAAAAAAAAAAAAAAAAAAAAATTTAAGGGGAAAAAAGAATTTTCTTAAGAGAAAAGCTTCGATATTTGGCTGGTAATTGCATTACTATAAACTAAATCACTGATACAGAAATAGAGATGTACCTAGATTCAAATTTGTTGCACTAAAAGAATTGACGATTCCTTTAAGAGTTTTTAAGCGTATCCTTCACATTTATGCATTTTTAATAGCTGTATTATAATTTTAAAATACATACTTTTTATGACAATTTTTTTTGTGAAATAACGCGTTGCAGATCTTTATCTTCTGCACTATTACGAGAAATAAACATAACCCAAAATCTAAATTTAATAATAAAATGAGTAAAAAGAAAAAAATTGAAAAACGAATTCTGGGGGGAAAAAATCAAAAGAAAGAAGAATTCTTAAGAGGAAAAATGGGAGGAACAGAGGTTTCATAGGAAAAGGATTAAGAAAAGAGCCTCTTTTCTTTCTTAGAACTATTCCATCTACGTCATCCAATCTTGCTCTGAAAATATTGAAATGTCGCTGTTGTGTTTTCAGATGTCTTAGGAGAAAGAAGTTTTGCATCATTTTATTTGTGCGGTGCACTTGTCTGAGAAAAACAAACTTAGCAAGCCTCTTAGACTTCAAGATGTTTTGAATTTTGAACAACAGATTATAATGCTCGAGGTATGGGGTATCAAAACTTCAGTCAGCATAAGGAAGGTAAATTCAGACAGGTCATAACTGAGCAAAGAATTATTGATCGAGATTCTTGAATTATAGTATTTTTAATGGCTCAAAAGCCAGAGATGTGACCATGCTATGCCAAATAAGGTAAAGGTGGCATCTAAACCTGTGAAAAAAAATTGAAAAAATATTTAAAAAAAAATGATTGACAAGAAAGATGGTCGGAAATAGAGAAGGATTGCTAGGGTACGCCGGGGGCGCGTCACCAGTATTTATCAAAGACAGTGAACCCTATAATAAAGAAAAATATCACTAGGGTACATCGGGCTCATGATGCTCATTCATACTTAAAGAAGATAAGCCCCTGAAGTCCCCCAACCTCGAGGACCAGTCTCCCATGGGTAGGGTGCTTCGCTATATCCCCAGACACTAGGGGCACCCATTTTAGTCGCCTTTTATGACATGCATGAGCTGTATTGGAACTATTTTTTCACACCCGATCACGTGGCCGTGGTAGCCTAGTGTTCATGGTCGTGGACTCGCGGCCAGTGGTTTTCGTGGAGTCACGAGTTCGAACCTTGATGTCAGTGAAGACCAGCCGTGTAGCAGGGACTGATATCCATTAAATCTGTCGGGGTCTAAGGTCCCCTCGTTGACTTGGAGTGGAAATTATGAGAAGGGGTACCAGTTCAGGTGTAGTCCTCTTCACTTGACCGAAGTTTAAAATTACGCTAATAACCCCTGTGTTGCTAGATTTCAGCGTCATGATGGTAGCGGTCGACCTAGGGCCACAGCAGATCGGGAGGACCGAGTGATTGTCAAGTCTGCTATCATTGCCCCTGATTCAACGTTTTCAACTATCAGACTTTCGACCCGCACACGAGTGTACACCATGACCATTCACAGACGGCTGATAGACGGCCCTCGTACCGACCGCTACGCCGCCTGCCACTCATGCCTGCACACTGCTTGGCTCGATCGGGTTGGAATGATGCTGACTTGGGACGTATAGTGTTTAGCGACGAATTCCGCTTTCAACTGTGTCCTGACGATAATCGAAGACGTGTCTGGAGACGTCCAGGGCAGCGTGCCAATCCTGCTTTCACTATTGCACGCCACACAGGCCCTCAACCAGGAGTTATGGTCTGGGGTGCCATTTCCCTTTATAGCCGGACTCCTCTCTCTAATCGAGCATCTCTGGGATATGGTGGGAAGGCGACTGCATCTACCAAGGAATGTCAGTGACCTATCCTTTCAATTGGAGCAAATTTGGCAAGAAGTATCGCAGGAGACCATAAAAGAGCTTTATCACTCTATGCCACGTCGTGTAGCAGATTGCATCCAGGCTAGAGGTGGGTCAACATCTTATAGAGCTCATTACTTTGTAGCTAAGTAACTCTGAAATAAATCATTTATTTTTTCTAAAATTTTAATCACTTTCTATTCTGTCTATAATGTTCCTATCCGTCAATTTTTGTCTCCATCAGACAACTCCTTCTTGTGCGCCGTGGTTTTTTTTTTTTTTTTTTTTCTGTTATAGAGTATATTTTAAAAAGAGTTACATTAAAATATAAATCATTTTCATCATCTAGAAAATAACCAATTTCAATGCAGTTTATTAATATTTTTTGGAGCATTCTCTGTTGTGAAAAAATGGCAAAAGGACTTTATGGTAGCAGATAATGTTTGATATCCACTAATAAATTAATCTTTGCAGTTCATATTTTGAAGCTGAAATTTACTTTCGTGGAGGTCGAGAATTAAGAGAGAAGGGCTACGTGACATGCTCTGGTATTATTGAAGAAATTTTGAAAGGATTTAGTCTTAACATATGTGAGTAGTTTCGAAAAAAAAAATGTTAGCGACATTGGGTACCAACCACTGGTTGAATTTTTTATATGTTTTATTAAATACTTGATTTGCGTAAGAGCCGTTTCAGCAAAGAGTCCTTAATATATGCTGGGCTCATAAGCCTGACATGGCCAGCCTTATAGGTAACAGGTCAGTACTAATGAAAACTAAAAACTTTAATGAGGAAATGAGATTGATATTTTTAAGATTATTAGTTAATTCTTGACTTGTCTCATTTCAATGACAATGAAAGATTCTAACAATCGTTCTCTACTTATTGGGATGAGAAGTCTCATTCCAACAAGTAACTTAAGAATTATTTGCATTTTCGATCAGAAATTATTGCTCCACTCATCTTATTTTCCTAAATATTGCAAATAATTATTCTGGACAAAAAATGATTTAGAAGTGAAATATAAATAACATAGATAATTCCAATTTTTCCTTTTTGGAACAAAGACTTGTTATAGTACATTAATGCACATAATTTGCATTCAGACAAATTGAGGAATTCTATTATTCCTAAAGATGTTTTTCCCCCTAATATATATAGAAGTTTTTTCAATGATTTTAAATCTATAATTAACGTCTACAACTAATTCAAAAAATTAAGACGAAAATTGTCTTCCAGAAATTGTATATTCCAAACAAGAGAAAAAGTAAATTAAATGCTAAATTTAGGAAAACCAGTCTTAGATCAGACAATATAACTTCAACTGCAGAAATAAAGGAGTTCTGAACAATAAATGAATAAAAAGAAATGAGATAATGAGTAATTCCCGCTCCTCTCATGTTTGCATCAAACGATCTACCCTCAATAAATGCTACTCATATTTATTTTATATTATTTTTTTATTACAGTTTCCTCTCTCTACTGTTAAATTTTTCATGAATTTTTTGTAATTCTAAAACAAAAATGAAATAGAATTGATTGCACAACTGAACTTGCTCGAGCGAGGTCATATATCATTGGCTGAGGTCACATCGTTAATTATATTACTCATTTTTCAGCGAATATATAAATCAAAGCTCCGTAAATGCAGATGACATGTATTTCAGAGACTAAAATTTTTTAATAGTCCATTGGTCTGACTGGAAATTTTTTTGTCCAGAGCACTAATGATTAACTTCATAAAGTCAAATAGACACGAACAATCTAGTGTGAGGAAGGTTTTCCAATCGTCCAGCATGGTACATACTCACACACACATATGGTTTTGTATTCCTCAGTAAAATCCAGTTGGCATTTATGTTTCACAAGAAGCTTGATGTTTCTAGTAACAAGACTGTCAACCATCGTAACTACTTTAAGAAACAGTACAAATGAGTTTAACTACATTTCACCATCCCATTTTAGAACTTTAATCTCATTGGGGAAAAAATCTATTTTACAACAATTTTTGAATTTACGTAAAATAATCCAAATAAATATTTGTGACAACCGTTACAAACGCACATTACGGTGATTTTTTTTTTTTTAAAATCCATTGTAAAAAAGTGATGGACAGTTAAGTTAGACGTGCACATTACATCACATAATACATTAATTCCCTATTTGTGGTTTTTCTCTGCAAGAAGTTTAAGCTGTCAGAAACATTTCTTCAAAAAATAAAGGTGAAAAAAATCCTGATTTTTTTTAAAAAAAGCTGCGCTAGACATTTGAATATCGAAATTATGATCTGCAATTCATCTTAACACAACTGAGAAAAAATCGTGCCCAAAGGTTTCTGGATAACTATCGCAATTTCCCCCCAATTAATCATGAATTCAATTAATGAGCAAATAAAGAATGAACTGAATGAAAAAAGTGGCCGGACTTACCGGATTTCTGTAGTGGAGTCCGGCTTCGGACTCCGCCTTTTGTAGCAGCCTGGACACGACACTCATGGCTAATGGTCTGTTGGGGTGACGAAGGCCCCTCTCACACGCAGGGGGGCAGTGACCGGAGATTTCGGTGGCGCCCTCACGAGACAATTCCCTTTCACTACCGGATGCCAAGAGAAGAAGCTAAAAAAAGGGATTCTTCCAGGTTCGCTGCCCCGGATGACAGATGGGGAAAGACGCACCTTACCCACCCTCCATTGGGATTGGAAACGATCCCATTGGTCGCTGGAGGAATAAATTTGTTATTTAGGATGAGAGCCCGGGGGGGGGGATGAGATATGTCGTTCATGCAGCTACAACCGGAATGCATTTGCATTCTTCCGAGTGAATCATTAAGAAAACCGCTAATCCTCAATTAATTATTAATTAAATCAGAAATCATCAAGTAACTATTAAGTTATCATTTGAATTTACGATTTTGCAAAGAACATAAATGATAATCTTTCTATTGAAAATCTAATACTTCTCATCAATTGACTATTATTCCTTGAATCAATGAATGCTCTTTTCACCTTATTGTCCATTTGGGCCCCGTGAAGTAATTTCATAAGTCTGGGAGGATTAATGGTTAGATTTCCCCTCAAACCAGATGCCACCTTTTCAAATTGCTCAAGAGAACTACTATCATTCGTGTTTTATTTTCTTATAGAATATGTTATTAAATTGTTGTCAAATTGTAAGCACCGAAGTAATGCAGTTTGTTCAAATTGCGCATCAGTAAACACTAGAGAGTTTTTTTTGTGGTAATAAATACAACAAAGAGAAAAAAAAATTGTTTTAAGGTTATAATAAGTGCTTCTTCTATTATCGGTGGTGAAATATTTAAAACCAGGTCATGTGTTAAAAAAATGGTGCTATAACCACGTCTAATTTTTTTTTTTTTTCTATTTTTTTTTTTTTTTGTTACATAAAGTTTTAAATTGTATTTCTTTGAAAAATATTTATCATTTAAATTTAAATTTCCTTTTATACCACCTACTATAATACTTCCAAACATTTTTCTTTAAAAATGATTTCCGGATATTTCCTTGTACTTTTACTCAAGTTTTTAAAGTACTAGGGTGTCCTTTCCCCCTCCTGTTTAGAATTTGGATGACTTGATATACATTATTTCTACAAAATTATTTTTTTCTTTCAATTCTTTGATCCCCTTACTATTTTCATGTGTTTCCTTTCAAACAGAGATTGTTCTTTCACTTTAAAATACAATTGTTTCTTACTTTGTAAAGATTTTCCCGTTGTCGCGATTCTATGTTCATTTTATGCTTGGAACGCATAGTTCTGTTCCTTTTCGATAAAGATGTCGACCCACCCATCAAGTGGAATTTTTGCAGTGCAACTTGCGAGCAAATTCTCCGCCTTTATTTTTCTCGAATGGAATGAAAGCCCTGAAAAACATCTGTCGCTGAACATCTCCACGTGTGCTTCTAAATCTTGCGTCGACATTCTATTTTGGTCGTTAAAAAATGAGTCTATGTGACTCGTTTTCGGAGCAGAAAAAAAGAACGTGTCCACATTTGGCAGAAGACAGCACGATTCTATTTATGTTGCCAGAAGAAAATTCTTTTTGTTTCTTCCGAAGAATGGATGGGAAACTATTCCGACTCGCGGGAGCAAAAAGTGTTTCATTCCTGCTTTCAAGAAACTCTGGGATGCAGAGAACTTCCTGGTAAAATCGATGATTATGTCAGGAGTACAAAACGTGAAACAAAAGAAGAAGAATGTGTAGTTTTTCTTTTTGGTTTAGTTAAATTATATTAACAATGATTCAGAACATTAAATGAACAATGCTGTGTATTTCGACAATATGAAACGAACTTCACTAGGATGTAATTTTATTTCTTTAATTATTAATAAACTCCTAATAAGGGCATCGCTTGCCACGAGGCTTTTAATTCTTGGCCGCATTCTCAGATCTTTTGAATTGAATTTAACCACCCGTTGTCATCAATCCTGAGAATTTTTTTTTTTTTTTTTTTTGAGAACACCTTCATTTTTTAGTTTATTCATTTTCGCCTCTAAAAACAATTTGCGTTTTAAAATATTTATGTGAATTTTAGATCAGCTAATTTTTGTTGTCTTGAGCATGATAATGAACAGCAAAATAACTGACTGGGAAGAATCCTTTAAAAAAATACAGAACTCCAATAATTATAGACAGTGAATGTAGATTTTAATTTTAAAAATGGGTCACCACAGCTTAATTATGATTTAAAGGAAAATATGATTACTGCTACAACATTTTTAAAATGTCATTTCAATGAAAAGAAAAAAATTAGTTGAAAAAGTTAGAAGAGGGAATTTATAATTTGGAAAAATATTTCCAATATTCTGTCTTGAAAAATTCGATCTTAAACTCTTCCTTAAGGTTACCGGCCGCAAAGCGTTTTACTGACATACTTGGCCTTTTCAGTGTTTTGTTAAAAAATATTTGACAATTGCATTATTTTATTTATAAATATCTAATAATACTTACAAAATAAGTGCTAACTATCACAACGATTACGTAATCGTTCAATATCGTGTAGAGATGAATTTTTAGGTATTACAGCAGTAATCCCGTTTAGTTAACTAAACTTTGTTGTAATTGCTTAAAATCATTTTAATATCTTTATAATTATAGAACACTCTTTCATTACAGATAAATTTTATGAAACTTTTTGAGTTTATTTTACTGTGTAGCAGTAAAAAACCTGAATGTTAAATTAATAAAATATTAGCAAGTTTCATAAATAAGAATTTTCTTTGCATCGAAATTAAATTTTTTCTTGCATTTTTTCCTGGAAAATGGGCAATGTAGTTAAAATCGGGAGCCTTAGCATTGATGACACACGAATCGGGTTAAGAATTTAAGCCCTGATTACAACGAGGACTATCGTGAATAATTCTGATTGTTCTGGTGCTAAGTGGAAAATGGATGGATGTGTTTTTGACTAAGTGACCAAAGTTAAAAAGGACCAGTGTGTAGCCCTAGCACTCAATTCTTTAAAAGTCCGAGAAGAATTTGGAAATTTTCGGTCTATTGAGTCCAATATTCTTTTTTCAGTCTTTTCAATCAAATAATTTTCTGCCTATAACTGGACCTACTATATCTTAATATTTAAGGATCACATATTATCAATAATACATCAGTAGACAAGAAATTCATTAGCTTTCCTTTAGAAGAACCTTTTTTTCAGAGTTAGTGAACGTGAGTTGCACCCACTACTAAACCAGATGTATTTCTCTCCCTCTCGTGAGAAGATAAAATAAGTTTATTATTCCTCGATTAAAAAGTTTTCTTATTGTGCCACGACTTAAGCAAAAAAAAAAAAAAAAATGTTTTAAATTTAATATTTCCAAGTACCGAAGACACACACACACACATACATATATACATACATATAGCTGCATTCTGTCACACAAGATTGGGAATTATATGTCGAAAAAGATATCAATTAATTTAAATTCATCATCGGTAAGATTTCAAATAATTCAGCAGAGCTAGTTTACTACTTTAAAAAATAAGACCACCCAAGAGGGAACCCTGATAACAAGTTTCATTTTAACGACGAATTTACCAGTGGAAAAAAAAAAGTGAATCCATGGTAAGAAGACAATCTTCGGACCCTAAAGCCTTCTCCCGGAAAATTTTTTTTCCGACTCCGGTGACTTTCTTCTACTGTAGAGCTTATTATACTTCTCATTTGTACTTAACTCGATTCATCTTTCTTGGTTTCTCTTACACCGCATAAGTAAATGAATTTTTCTCTTTACATGTTAAAGGGAAAATTTGAATACTTATGTAAATTTTTTTCTTTCAAAGTTTAAAAACGTGGCATCATTAACAGATGTATGAGTCACTGTTTAAATGCCTCAATTTTTATCCGGATAAAAATTGAGGCATTTTTTTGTATGAAAATTCTTTGCGAGTTTGTTTAAGGTTCATTTACATCGACTGGCAAAGACAGCCCTTAACATTAAAAAAAATTATTCGTATCAAATATATGGAAATACATGGAAACTGAGATCCGATTAATAATGAACCTGAATTGGAATACGTGTGACGTTCGCCTTCTTATCACCTCATTATCCGACCCATTGTTTCTCGCCGATAACTGCTTATCGTTTAGAGGACGGTCCGCTTCGATCAGTGAAGAAAGTCCATTCGCGATGGAGGACTCGAGGTATCGTCTGCTGAGAGAGGGACCCTTGGACATCAAGCCACCACCGGACAGTCCAGAAAGAATCTTGCACAAGGTGAGCAATGCTTTCCTCGAAAAGCGATTTTCGCATTTGAATGCGCTTAAGAAAAATCATCCCGCTGCTGATGAAATCAATTTTGCTACACTGGCTTCAGTTATTTGGAATTTACCAAACATTTCAACAAGTTTAAGATTCACAAAATGTATTGAATTAATGTATATGGAACTGAAAGTTTTAACGGCTTTTCAACTGGAACTTATTTTGAATAATAACGTTTCAGGTAAAATCATTCGAATCACTTATGATGCCACCCCTTTCGAGAATGGGTTTTGAAATTTCACAGAAGCAAATATATTCCTGTTTTCATTCAACTCAATATTGATATCTTTTTTTTTAATTTTATGTAACTGTTATTACTTTCCTCTCCAAATTAATGCCTGTGATGGTTTTATGTACTTCATTCTTGCGTATAAAATACATTTTTATGTAATTTTTCAAACGACAACCATTTTTTTTATAACACATTTTTTAGTTAAAGAAAGATTTATCGCAATTTTAAAATAACCCTTAAGGTTTCGAATTTTTTAAACTACAGATATACCGTCAAGGGTTTATTTGGGCACGAATTAGACAAAAATAAGAAGAAGAAAGAAAAAAAAAACAATTTTTGGATTTGTAATTTTTTTTCCCTTTGTTTCGAGAAAATATGTCGCTCATAAATACTTTGGTAAGTAATTCATTGGAACATTTTATGCTTTATTCTTTTAATTTTTTAGGCAAAGTAATTAGAAAAAATATAGTTTATCCTGAAGCCTTTATCAGTTCATTATTACAGAAGCAACTGGAATACATTCAATTTTATTGATGTTAAGATTTACTTTTTTAAAATTACTTCAATACATGTAGATTTGCTTTTGAAACGTTATGTGTAAAGAATTTTCTTAAAATTATGGCCAAATTTACTACACTTATTTTTTTTTTTTTCAATTTTCGATTAAATTATTATTTATTATTGTTTATGAGATGAATCACGCCATTCAGAATTTCGGAATGAATCAAAAACCTGCGTCTATTGCATTCAATTAATCCGTCTTTAGTAAATTAAATATATATGTTTTTTAAATATATATGTTTTTAAAAAATTTCATAAATATTCAATGAATATTAAATCTATAAAAAGTGACCAGGTACAGATGTTTGTCAATGATAAACAATAGTATGAAAATTATAAAACGAGAATTATTTGAAATAGTAATTATAAATGCAAGAGAGATAATATTAATATTTTATTCATAGTAAATTTCAAGAAAATATGGAATTACGTTTACATAGTTTGGAAAATATTATAATAAATATTATAATATAAGAGGAGCAATACATATAAAATGATTGATAATGTACAATTTAATATTAATTCTAAATTTATTTCATGTAAAACTTATAACTGTGTTTACTTACTTCAATGCAAAATTTATGAATATAAATATATTGTTCAAATAAGTAATAACATTAATATGCGTATTAATCAGCATAGACATGATACAAATATTTTTAGGGATATAAAAATTGCAATAAAATTGAAATCTGACACTTTTTAATCATAAATTTGAAAATGTAGAGTTAACTATTATTAGTTAAGATAGTACCTGACACTAAAAGAAAGTTGAAAATTATTATATTAGGGTTTATAATACTATATACCCTCACGGTCTTAATACTTTAATTTTCAATAAAAATGTTATGCAAATATTTAAACAAAACGACTTTATAAAAATTGTTGTTACATGAAGCTTAATATTATTCCAAATAAAGTTAATAAGAAAAGAGAATATGAGGATAGAAGTAAATAGGGAAAATGTTTGGTTTTGGAAGCTATTAATGAAAAATATTTATTTAATAAATGATAAATTTGAAAAGGACTTCAATATTACAAATATTAAATATTTTCTTTGGTATGAAGAAGGAAGAAAATATAAAACTCTAAAGGGTTAATAAGAGTTACAAATAAATTTTTCGAGGGTCGTTCAATAAGTCCGCAGAAACTTCAAGAGAGGGTGCTCGTATCATCGAAAATGGTTTGTTTTTAGTAAGCATCATGACTCATTAGAGAGCTGTCTTTATCTCGGTGACTCGTAATTGTGATTATGAAGTATTTCGTACCTCAAAAATTCTTCGTCATATCTTTTCCAGCCGATGAGCCCATCTTCGTCTTTTTTGGAAAAGATTCCCTGGAAGCAAACCAACGTTTTGATTTATGTGCTTCTGGTTTGGTTCTTCTATTTATGTTTTCTAGTGTATAACGATAAAACCAGGTCATATACCAGCCAGGTCATCGGTGACAACTCGACGCGGCAGCAATCAAATTTTTATATGGCAGCAAATGACTCCCAAATCAAAACTAATTCATGAATCTACGACAAATTTGTTTCGGCTCCGTTTAACAGACGGGAGCACCCAATGATAACAACAATTTACCTTAAGGATGCCATCTGTCTTGAAATACAAGCACTTCTTAAGCTACCCTCATATAATGGTAAAAACTATAAACAAATTAAATATATACCTCCAGGGAATTCTGCTAGTAATAATCTAACTAATATTTGACTACGTTTCCTTGAATATAAATTTAGAGAAAAGAATAATTTCAAATTATTTAGATATATTGATGATATCTTATAGTTTTTAAAGTTAATTTTAATACAGATAATTTTACCAGATTTATCCTTTTATCCTTCATATATAAATCTGATTAAAAACTATTGTAAATTTTTATGAAACATGTTTCTTAAATAAACAATTAAATACTCTTAATAATGGAATTGTTAGCAATATTTATGACAAGAGAAGTAATCTGTCTATCAATTTTCAAAGTAACTTAAATAGTTTTTATATTACCTGTGAAAAAACTGATTATCCTATCAATTTTTTAAAAAAGAGATTTAAAATATAATGTGATTAAAACAATATTTTAGTTTGTTTGTTTTATTTTATTATTACTGCTTCTTTTTTTTATAATTATTTATTTTCTTATTTTTTAAATTTTTCAATTTTTATTTTTAATTGTTGACTCTATATTTATCAATCTTTTTCTTCCTGTCTCTTTATATTTTTAAAAATTTTATTCAATTTGTGTATTATTATTATTATTTTGAAACAATAGGTCCCCCCCCCACCCTTCTGATGGTGATATGTACTTAATGCTTATTTGCGAACCATTTTCCTTTTTTCTTTCTTTTTTTTTTTCCTTATTTTTTCTAGAAATTATTTATAAGTTTATTTTGTTTTTTTTTTAAATATGTTAAATGTTGTTTGTTTCTTTTCAATATTGTTTCTATAATTTTTTTGTAGAGTAGTTTTAAGTAAATAATTTTTTAGTTTCTTTAAATCAATCTGTTTGTGTGGTTTCATTTAAATCAATCAACCAGTTTTTACTTTGGAAATGAATTCATACATGGAGTAAAGAAGGTACGCGTATTCATATGAAATTATGTTGTGTTTTTAATGTTTGTGATGCTTTATAACAGTAATGTAGTTTTTTTTATTGCAATTTGTTCAAGTTTTATTCGATTATATAATGAATTTTTTTATGATAGTGATTTTGTTTTGCTTAAAAAGTTTCAACATTTCATATTAATGACGGCGTGTCGTTGGTAAATATTTTATATTGCATTACGTTTTAGTTTGCTTACCCTTATGAGAAATTTCTGGTTTAATGAATATTACTCTTTTCAGTTAAGGTTTTTAATTAGTGTTACAACGTTTTAGATTATTAATTGAATGTAAATCGGTATTTTGTAGTATAATTAAGTAGATTTATTATGATTACTTTTCTTTTTTCTGTGGTTGAATTCTTGATATTTTGATTATTACCATCTTTTCATAATGTATTTCATTAAAAGGCAGTGGTTTGATCAGTAATTACCGGTATAAAAACATATTATTCAATTCCAAAGTATGGAATAGTATTAAATGCATTTTTCCATTTTAATAAGTTTTGCTTTTTTACTGCTTTGTTTGATTTACATTTTTTATTTTTGAATTTTCGGATTTTATGGTAAATTTTAAATTGTTTAATTATTTAAGTAAATTTTTATTTTATTTGCATTAATATTAATCTGATTATAATTATTTCCTTAAATATTCGATTTTTGTTTTAATTCTTTTTCTCTTTAGTTTTAGATATACTTAGTATGTCTTATGGTGGTTGTGAAATGTACTCGATTTATGTTTATAACTATATACATATTTATATATAAGTATTAATATTTTCAGAAATTTAATTCATAACCATATTTTAAGGAATATTAGAATAGTGTCAAAAATATAGATGTATGATAATATGGATAAGCTTAAGAAAATATGTTTGTATGCTAAATTTCCTATTAATTTTATTTTAATAATATTTAAAATATAATAAATTACACTTTTTATATATTTCTTTCTCTGTTAAAAATAAGTTTTTAATTTTATTATTATTATACTTATAACTATTATTATTCTTACTACTCACATTAATGTGTTTCATCTTTTTATTTTGTGTGAATTTTTTTCTTTTAAAGCTTTTTTTAAGACTTTTAAGATTTAAGTTTCTTTTTTACAAAAGTATCATTTTTTTCTGATAGTCGGCAATGCTTTATTTGGTTCTATTGGGTGTGAAATACTTTATGGATTATTTTTAAAATTTTTTTGTTTGTTATATAATTTTTAACTTAATTTACTTAAATGTGTTTTTTTTTTTGTTTTATTTATTTTGTTAAATATGTCTCTTCTTTGTTTTGCTTGAATTTTCATTGCTGTTTCTAGATCTTTAAAAATTTAATTTTTTGTAATTGTATCATTATTCTCTGATAGATGGTAATGCTTTATTTGGTTTTAATGGCGGTAAAATCTTTGTAAGTTAAAGTTAAAAAATTTGTTGTACGGAAATTGTCATTGTAAATTTTGATTCTTTTTGTTTTAAAATTGGATTGTTCTTTCTATCATGTTTTGATTTATGTATCTTTTTCTTATCGCATGTCTTTTTTTTCTCTCTCTCCTCTCTATACATTTTTTTTTTTTTTTTTTGGTTTTTTTGATTTAGTCATATGCTTTTTGAAATATTTTATAGTAATTCTATTTTTTTCTATAATATTTTTTTTTGTAGGTGATTATTGTTTCTGTGAATCGAGTTTAAATCTTCAAATCTGTAACTAGTCAGATTCAACAGTTATAAATGTTGTTCATTTTCTTTCTTATTTAGTTTTTTCCTCATTTGTTTATAATTTCTAGGCTTAGTTTTGTACTTTTGCATTTTTTGTGGTTTATCTTTTGATTTTTTTTTCTCTTGTTTTCATTTAATTTGAGTTTGTGTGTCTGTGTAGCAAATTTGTACCTATAATTAAAATTAACCGATGGTAAATAATTTTAGTTAATCTTGCTGCGCTTGATGGGATACTTGGAAAAAGGTTCAGAAACCTCCATTTCGATAAATTTTCTGTGATTTTAATGATTTTCCTATTATCATGACTAAGTTTCGGGAATAGTTCTTTGTTTCCAAGGAAAAAAATTATTGAGTTACATACGAAAATATAACAATATGAATCACATAGAAAAATAGTTTTCTTCCGTAATAATTGGATTATTCAATTTATTAAGAAATAAAAGCATAAGTTGAAAAGACAATAAATTCTGTACTTGCATTTATCTAATTTTGAAGCATCTGTGTTTATGATATTCTTATCTTATAATTATTCGCAGGCATGGCGTCGCTTATGGATTCGGGCCATCATCTTTTCACCCCAAAACAGGGGAGAGCCCCATCTCATCCTCCAGTTGGCTCGAAAGGCTAAGGACGACGAGCCCCTCAAGCAGGTCAAGGCTTCCAGGGATGGCTTACGGCTCTTTCGTTGTAGCTCGGGATCGAGAGCTCTACGTTGCTGGGCCATCACATCAGGCAGCTCCTTGTTGCTGTATCTGGCTGCGGACTCGGAGAAGGAGACGCAAGACTGGATGTACACACTAAGGGAAGGGCTGTGGCCCACAGTTCACTCTTCAAAAGGTCAGTCCTAATGTTCTGTCACTCTGATTTGATTGTTTTTAATAAACTTGTCATAAACCAACACAGGATAAACTTAATACACGACATCAAACCACACGAGAGACCAAAATTGATGATTGTTTATTAATATCGCACTTAAAAGAAACGCGAGGGCTTTTGGTGACGGTTCCTGTAATTCTAAACCTCGGCGACGTGGCCGACGTCGAGAGGATTTGAATCCTTATCATATTCAACATGCATCAACCTCTCTACATGGCAGAGTTTTAGTGGCATCAGAACTCTAACTCATGACACGACGGAAACAATACCAGCCCCAAGCTAGCGACGGGGAACATTCGGCTTCCACGGCCACTTATGAGAGATCAAATATATTCTTTTGAGCTTACAAATAAGGTATGGGTAATATTTATACACAGATCTGGAAAATTTAACGCTGTTCCGAATGCATTTTCCAATTCTAATGTATGAAATTCCGATAACCATGCGTTTCAACTTTAGATGCGATAGTGTCAAGTCATAAAAAGTGGTCCTTTTAAATATTGAAATAATCCCCCGATTTTTTTTTTTTTTTTTTTTTTTTTTTTGGGTTTTTTTTTTTATTTTAACATAAAAAGTCAGTCAGAAGTAAATGGGGGCGGGGGGGATTATCATATCCAAGGGATCAAAATAATATTTATTTTATTTGTTACAATAACTTTGAATCACATGAACACGAAGCTTTTTGTTCAGATTTTGAAAATTTGAGTACATTTATATATATATATATATATATATATATATGTTTCCTTTTAAAAATACAAAAAGTCCATTTATTCTTTTATTTTGACAGAGGACCGCCACGAAATTTCCTTGATAGATGACGAGAAGAGTTTCGCTTCCGGTCTGTTGGGAGTCTACGGCCACCTGGTGAAGACGTCCGAAGGGGTTCTAAGAATCATCCATCCACATTGGCAGGGCACCCAGATGAGGTGGAGGCTTCAAGACATCGTGGAAGTTAAGCTTATCCGAAAAGTCGATGATGCGGAGGGAGGTCATTCAGGGGTCTTTACCCTGACTGTGCGCAGGTGAGAGTGGGACATTGCTTTCTTTCTCGCTGTCATTTAAGAGAGGGAGTTAAAAAAAAAAACTCATCGTCAAGTAACAAGATTGTAATCCTCCCTTATTTTCTTTTTGAGCTATCTTTCTAATCAACAACGAAGAACAATTAGTTACATGTCCCTACCATTATCTGTACCGTTGAGGTATGAATTGAGATTTTGTCTCTTGAAGTTTTGATATTTCTGTTGAAGATAGTTTTATTTTCAACCTGCAAAGAGCATTAATATTTTCCATAATCACTCGATCAATTATATTTCATCTTAAAATAAGAAAAAGGATAATGATGAATGTTGGTATTCATGACGTAAGAGCCAAAACTGGTTGTGCTGTGCCAAACATCAAACTGTAGTTTAGACAGAAAAAAGAAAGAAAAAAGTGGTTGACAAGAGAATGGCTTAAAGTGGAGAAAGATCGCTAGGGTATCCCGGGGGTGAAAGACTGTAAACCTCATAGGAAAGAAAAAGATCCCTAACGTACCTGGGGGTCATGATTCCCGTACTTACCTAAAGAAGATAAATCCCTAAGGAGGAGGAGAAAAGAGAGCAAAATGTTGCGTTTAACATTCTTCAAACGGATTTCTGTAAACAACCCTGCATCACTTAAAACTTTCTAATTTCAATATGTTTCAATTAAGAATGAAGGGATTATTGATTGTTTAAAATTATGTTTTCCTTTTCGTCCAGTTATGTTTATCATATTGTATACAATAACTAATTTTTTTTCATTTGTCTGAATTTCGAGAAATACAACCTTTGACAATAAAATTCGGTGAATAGTCCTGTAACATTAACATAGATGAAATATAAAAGAAAGTTACCTTACTGTCTGTAAATAAAAAATAGAAATAGGCTTAAAATAATTTAGCGGAAGCTATTTTGAAATAATCTCATATAATTATTCAAATGATCTAAATAAGATCGCCAGATGAATAAAAGAACTCTAAATTCAAATGATCTAAATAAGATCGCCAGATGAATAAAAGAACTCTAAATAAAAATAACAACTTTTTAATGTTTAAGTCTTTTATCAACAATAGAACAACATTTTTAAAAATTGACTCAACCAAAAAGAAAAAGTAACAATGTTGCCACACACACACACTAAAATAAAAACTTAAATAAAAAACCAAACGATATGAAAATCTTTTGCGATACGATACATACTCCCACCTTGCAAAGTGAAAGGTTACAATAGAACTTTGCAACTAAATTCTAAAATAAATCGAATTTCAAATATGCAATACAGATATAAAACATTAAGTTTCTCTTGCAATTTGTAAAAGTCAAAAAATATGTTCATGAGTTCACAAGTCTAATTTGCGAGGAATTCTTACTGTTCTTCCCAATCTAGTTTTTGTATGGTGTATCACCTTAGAATCATCAGTGTCCTCAACAGGAGAGTCTGGAATATCCTTAGTAGGTAAGCCAGGAGTATTCTCAGCAAGTTCTCCGATTTCTCCTGAAGCTTTCAAAACATCAATCTCAGTTTTAGCAGACATTTCCAAAGGATAAAGTCTTTGGAAAGGGCGTATCTTCTCACCGTTAGAGGTTTTAATTCTTGCAACTCTAGGAACACCATCTCTTCCAGGATAAACTTCCAAGATAACACCAAGAGGCCAGTCAATGCGGCGGACATTGTCATGCCCAATGAGCACAACATCTCCCACCTCTAAAACACCACTTTTCCTTATCCCCTTGTGTACTAGAAGAGTAAGATATTCATTTCTAAACCTTTGTCTAAGATCGTCACGTAATTTCTGCAAATATTTGATGCGTTTTATCAACGAAGTTCGATCCACTTTATCTAGATCTGGAGTTTCATTGTTGCTATTTCCGTGAATAAACATTGCTGGGGTCAAAGGTATTAATTCATTTGGATCATCTTGTAGGTAAGTCAATGGCCTGGCATTGATTATTGACTCACTGTCACACAAGATAGTTAAGAGCTCTTCATAATTTAAAATAGACTTCCCCAAAACTCGTCGAAGTAGCTCTTTTAGCATTCTTACAATACGCTCCCCCCATCCACCCCACCATGCCGCTGTGGGTGGTATAAATTTCCAAGTGATTTTCTGAGAAGTTGAATATACAGCAATTTTACTCCAATCTAATGCTCTCAAGGCATTATTTGCTCCAACAAAGTTCGTACCATTGTCACTATAAATTACTGAAATCCTGCCTCTTCTGGCAATGAATCGTCTTAAAGCTTGAATGAAAGTATCTGTAGTGAGAGACTGGACTAATTCAAAATGAACTGCTCTGTAGACAGCACAAGTAAATAAAACAACCCATGCCTTTTCTTTCGACTTAAGGTAAAGAGGACCGGCATAATCTATACCCGTTACCTCAAATATTTTTGTCTGAGTAACTCGCTCTCTAGGCAGTGGTGCGAAAGGTACCTCAACATGTTTAGCTTTATAACGCTTGCACGTCACACATTCATTAAGAACCTGTTTGACTAACTTTTTAGCTTTAATTATCCAAAAATTTTCTCTAAGCCTGGCAAGTAGTATATAAGAACCTGCATGCATTGCCTTTTTATGTTCTTCTCGAATTAACTTCACTACAACATCATTGGCAGGCAATAAAACTGGGAATTTAAAATCTTCCTTCTCATCACTGTCCACTAATTTGGTTCTTATTCTGAGAAGTCCTTCTTCATCTTTAAAGGCTTGCATTTTAGCAAGAAATTTCTCATCTTGAAAAGACCTTAACTGCATGGACTTAAAAACCAAATTTTCTGCTTTCTTAAACTCTTCATAGACTAAATTACCTCTTAACTTGTTTACATTTGAAATGTTATGAATAAACCGAAGAATCCATGCCACTACTCTGACGTTCCTACTGTAGGTGGAAAAATAATCGCTCATAATATCTGCTGTTTGAATATTTACCATACAGGATACTACAGTTCTTTTTCTCTCTTTGTTCACTTCTTCATCATTGACATCTACTACTGCATCGTTACTTGGCCATTCATTAGGCGAAAGATACAACCAGCTGGGGCCTTCCCACCATTTTGAACTGTATAGTTGCTTCGCTGAACACCCTCTGCTAGGACGATCTGCAGGATTCAAAGATCCGGGTACATGTCTCCAGGATTTGACTGAGGTCAGCTGTCGAATTTCTTGAATACGGTTATGAACAAATATACTCCAAGATTCTTCTCTCTTTAGCCAAGCCAGTACTGTGGTTGAGTCAGTCCAGAAATAAACGTTGTCCGTGTGAAATTCTTTCAAGAGAGTAGAGGAAAGGCGAGCCGATATAGTAGCACCAAGAAGCTCTAACCTTGCGATCGTTGTTTCCTTTTTCCCACAAGGGGCAATCCTAACTTTACTTTGTACTAGTTGAATATGCACGGCCCTTCCAGTATCCACTCGTAGGAATGCAACAGTAGAATAGGCAAATTTGCTTGCGTCGCTAAATAAATGCAACGAAATGTGTTCAAATCCATTATCACAGTGTAACCATCTTTGTATTTTTACTTGCTTCAAATATTGAAGCTCACTCAGCCATTTTAGGAAATCTTTACGTGTTTTGGGATCAACTTCTTCATCCCAATCAATTTTAGATTTCCATAAATTTTGTAACAAGAGTTTTGGTTGCAACAACACTGGATTAGTGATGCCCAATGGGTCAAAGACTTTGTGTGAAGCAGAAAGAATATTTCTTTTTGTGATTTTTTCTTTTATTTCTCCCAAATCGGAAATATCTATTGAAAGAGTATCATATTGTCTGTCCCAAATCATGCCTAAGATGTTTGTAGGATTTAGTATGGGAACAATTGGGTTAGAGTGCTCCCACCCTCGTAAATCAAATTTCCTTTCAGCCATGATTTCAGTGGCTACTTTAATGAATTGTTTTAGCTCTGACAGGTTTTCTAGGCTAGTCAAACAATTGTCTACATAGAAACTGTTCATTAATTTCTGTATAGTAACAACAGGGTATCTTCCACTTCCTTGATTGGTTTCTTCTAATTTTTTGTTCAAAAGGTATTGGATTGTTGACCCAAGCAAGAAAGGACTACAGGAAACACCAAATACGACTCGGCGATGACGATAATGTACTAATTCTCCTTCTTTACTGAACCACAAAAATCGTAGAAAATTTCTGTCCTTTTTACAGATGCTTATCTGCAGGAAGGTTTTTCTTATATCAGCTGTTACGCCATATTTATACATTCGAAACCTTGTTATTATAGAAGGGATTAATTCAATCAAATTTAATCCCTTTTCCACACAATCATTCAGACTGACCGTTCCTTTTCGTTTAGACGAAGCATTAAAGACAGGTCTAATCTTTGTAGTGCTGTTTTCCTTTACTACATGTCGATGGGGCAAGTAGTGACAAGGAGACTTGATTTCTTCTTTAGGAACCTCTTCGATTATGCCTTCGTGTTCCCATTCCTTAAAGATCTCCCCGTATTCCTTAAATAAATTTTCCCGTTTGAGATTATGGGCTGTCATTTGCAACCCTTTTCTTGCCAAATCAAAATTATCTGGCAAAGGCAAATGTCCATCAAGCCACGGTAGGCAGACAAGAAATCTTCCATCTTCATCGACTGAGACAGTCCTTAAAAAATATTCCATCGAAGCATTATGACGTTCCTCATTAGTTTTTTGTTCTGAAGGATCAAGAATCCCTAAGGCATCTAATCTCCATAACTGAGAGATATCCATTTCTTTTACAAAAAGGGAGGTTATAAGCATAGTACTATGTGAAGATATATCACTCTCAGGAACTTTACCTGATAGTGTCCAACCCAGTAATGTTTCCATGGCAATTAACCCACAGGATAAAACTTTACGCTGGCCAGTCATGAGCTTCCCGATTACATCAGATCCAAGAAGCACTTGAACAGGTTGTGCTTCCTCACCTACATCCGACAACCTGATCTTCATTTCACGAAGCTCTGTAATCCATGAACCTGGACTAACAGATGCAATGTTATCGCATATAGATATCTGGTCCAATGCTTCCATGTTGCAAGTGATATTATTCTCGGGGTTTCGTAATTTGATTTTATAATAAGTGTGTTCATATTTTTCTGATTCAACACCACCAAACAAGGAGTGCTTGAGGATTTCCTTTTTGATTGGAATGTATCCCATTTGTTCAACTACATTTTTCAGAACGTATGTCTTTTGTGACCCAGAATCTAGTATTGCTCTAACCGAGACTTCTTTACTTCCGCATACCATTTTTAATTTCAAAGTTTGAAGGAAAACCCTGGGGTTGGAAGTGTTGTTAGACATATTGATTTCAAGATTTGAACTTCTACTCTCGTTCTTGTCTGGTTCTTTATTTATAGCCGCCAGATTTTCACACATAAGAGGAACATGTTTCTTTCCACACGCTATACACTTTAAAAATGCTTTGCAAGAACGAGCTGTATGGTTTGGTTTTAAACAAGCATAACAGCATTGTTTGTCTCTTAAAATATTTTGCCTCTCTGACAAACTCATCTTCTGAGCAGAAAAACAGTCCGAGCTCAAGTGTTTCCTAGAACAGAAAACACATTCTTTCTTCACATCTTTTGAAGTTGTAGTCAATAAATTAGCAGCTGTTGGTATTCTTTTATTTTTGGGAAAATCTCTTACCTTTTTCTTAAAGGATTGTCGATTTTCATCTGCACACAAGCCAAAACCAGCCATAGCCAAATTTATTCTCTCTTCCCCTTCAGTTTCTGCTTTAAGGAATGTCATCAAATTGGTTAGTCGTTCTTTAGCATCAGTTGAGGCTGCTGAAGCAGTGCTTCTATTCCACGCCTTTAAAAGATATCTTCTTGAAAACAAGATTCAACCATGGGATAAAGAATTGAAGCGCACTTGTCAGTAGTCACTCCTAAAGTCTCTAAAGCTCTTAGATATGACTCGAGTTTATCATAGAGAGAAGTCATCGAAATTTTCTCATGTTTCTGAACCGAGATTATCAATTTTAATAACTCTCTTACATAAACTTCTACTAATAATTCATCTCTACCAAATCGTGCTTTTAAACAATCCACTGCTTTTGAATAATTTGCTGCTGTGGCCGGAAAGCTTTCTACTACTTCTCTGGCTCTCGAGCCACTTACAGTCGCTTGAACAAGGTACTGAAATTTATTCTCTGGCGCGATTTCGTCATCATTATGAATATGTTGAAATTGGCTCCAAAATTGTAGCCAATCCTTAATATCGCCATTAAACTATCTAAATTCCAATTTTGGCAGATTAAATTTCTTTCTAGCACCCGATATAATAGTATTTTGAAACTCGGCTACACTTGGCACTGTTGTGTTGATTCTCGCCAACTCCAGTTCGTGTTTTCTTATATTTTCTCTTTCTTCATATTCCCTTTGTTTTTCTTCTTGTTTTTCGTTCACTCACAGCTGTTACTAAGATATTTGTCACGAATTCTGGATCATCCAGATACGCTTTGCTCTTTAAAATAATATCTCTTAATTCAGAAATTTTTACCTTTTCAGGTAGTATCTCACCAATTTCTTCCGCCACAAACAACAAATCCTCTTTTATAAAGCCTTTAGTAGTTCTAAACATGTTTGGATTCACAGTTAAAGATCTGCAATCTTCTGATTTCGAATTCGAAATTGTCCTGTCGCGGACGCCAGAAATGTAAATAAAAAATAGAAATAGGCTTAAAATAATTTAGCGGAAGCTATTTTGAAATAATCTCATATAATTATTCAAATGATCTAAATAAGATCGCCAGATGAATAAAAGAACTCTAAATTCAAATGATCTAAATAAGATCGCCAGATGAATAAAAGAACTCTAAATAAAAATAACGACTTTTTAACGTTTAAGTCTTTTATCAACAATAGAACAACATTTTTAAAAATTGACTCAACCAAAAAGAAAAAGTAACAATGTTGCCACACACACACACACTAAAATAAAAACTTAAACAAAAAACCAAACGATATGAAAATCTTTTGCGATACGATACACTGTCCTTCAAAATAGTCACTTCCTATAACTATGCACCCCTGAGATCTGCTATACGTGTCCTGGAAACCTTGCAAGAAGTCTTCTTTTGGGATGGAGTTCAAAAGACTCGTCACGTTTCGTTGGATGTCAGGAATATCGTCAAATCTCTTTCCTTTCAAAGCGAGTTTGAGTCGTGTGAATAGGAAAAAGTCTGCAGGATTGAGATCTGGCGAGTATGGTGGATGTTCAACTTGCACTTTCCCCTCTTTTACCTGGAATTGTTTGACGATATTGGCTGTGTGAGGGCGAGCATTGTCGTGAACAAAAAACCATGAGCCTGGTTATGCGCGCTGGGGTCGTACCCTGCCTAGATGTTTCATGAAATGGGTCAAAATTTCAATGTACCTTGCAGCATTCATCATCGTTCCCTCAAGTAGAAATTCCTTGTAGATAATGCATTGATTTTCAAAAAAGGTGGTGAGCATCGTTTTTATGCACGATTTTTCTGTTCTGACCTTTTTCCGACGAGGTGATGAAGGAGAACTCCATTCCATGCTCGGGCGAACCACTCGTACACACACTTCATGGACAGTGCTCGATCTTCATAAACACGTATCAGCATCGCATGAGTTTCTTTTGGTATCTTGCCAAACTTAAAACAAAACTTTAAAGTTGATCTTTTGTTCATTTATTTTCCTGATCTCAGTTAAGAACCAACGCACTAAACAAGCACTTAGTAAAACATGTCTTACACAGAACACAAACGACGCTCTACGGAACAACGGTGGGGGCAGATGGTCAACATTTGCAGCTACGCAGGTGCAGCGTTTTGTTTTGCCAGTGTTGTCAGATTAGCCGTTCTGACTTCATTCACCGAACTTTATTGTCAGAGGTTGTATATGGTTTTCACATAAATAATTTGTTATAAAATATTTGTAACATATTTATTTCATTTTTTTCAGTACCAACGGTGAGATTCGAGTTCTACAATTCTACAGCAACACCGCTATTATAACTGTAGATTGGATAAAGTCATTATTATCTGGTGAGAACAAAGATGAAATCGAACCCAATAAACATTCAGTTGCTTCACTGCCCACTAAAACAGAAACGACCATGGAAGCTACGGCTTCCTATGCGACAGTGAAAAAGACTGGTGCAAACACACATTTGCAAGACGATGTAAAGGCCGAAGAGATCACTGATTTGTATGGGAAAGTAAACAGGACTTCAGAAACGCAGCTTTCAAAGATTCCACACTCATACCTTAACGCGAGCACTAATTGCGTCACGTTGAAACGTGCTGAAAATAGCGACGACAAAGGAAAAGCAGGTTCAGGTGATGATTCTGATGATTCATCTACGGACATGTACGATCATGTTTATGAAGATTTAGATTTTGTCAAGGACAGCAGGACGTATACACTTTACGAGGAAATTGACGATGAGAGTGAATATGTTCCCCCAGAACCACCAATTCTACCTGCTCGTTTATCACAAAATTTGAACTGTCAGAAAGTGCCTGGAAGTGAGGATTCAATTCAAGATCTCAATGGCGTTCTAGAACAAAAACAGGAATCTAAAGTTGTGACTTCAGATATGTCTCTTAAAAAGTCATTACACAATGAAGTTCCATCAAAGTCAGCATCCCAAAACGTTGATGCATCGGCTTCTGCAGATGTACGACTACAGAAATTGTGCGAGAGCGTTAGTGAAGCTTTAAAGCTAGCAGAAGAACCTACAGTTACTGTCATACCGCCGAAACGTCCCAGCCTTCTTCGAAAAGTGGTTGGGAAGTCTAAAAGTCACCAAGTGAGTCCAATTGTAAGCAGAGGGAAGACAAGTGCGCGATCCACCACACTGAAACGAACTGTTTCAGAACCAGACCTGGTAGATGCGATACTTGATTCCAGGGCCTTGCCACTCCAATCGCTTGACAGTTCACAAGATAAGAAGGAGAGAAAGGAAGAGGAAATGACACCAGTCCGCCATGTTCCTCTCGAAGAAATGTTGAAGGACTTAAAACCTGCGAATCGTAAAAGCCATCAGCAACATCGCAGAGGCGTTTCAGAAGGCGGGAAAATGACGTTTGTGACTGGAAAACCAGTAACTTTCTTACAAATTGAAACAGAGAAGGTAAGAATGTTTTAAATGATATATTGTAATTTTTTAAAACTCTTATGCAAACATTTATTTTTAAAATTGTATCATTTTATCTTATACTTATTCAGTCAAGCATAGATTTTTGTAAAAAATTAATTGATCCCACATTAGACTGCTCAATCTAACATTTTCTAATTTACAGGAATTTACATCACATGAAATAAAGTTCCTTAAACAGAAACGTAATTGTGATTGTTTATTAATGTTGTTCTGAGAAGCAACACGATGTCTTTAAGTGACGGACCTCGTAATTTTGAACCTCAGTCAAGTGACGAGTACGACACCCGAGCTGGCACCTCCATCTTCAAACTTCCACACACCTCCAACGGATAGTCTTGGGACTTCGATCAGATTTAAGATACATTAGCCCCCTCTAAATGGTGGGTCTTCTGTGGTATCAAGGCTCGAACCCTCGACTCATCGGAAACAACGTCGACAACGAGTAAACAACCATGAACATTAAGCTACCACTGCCCCAGAAGAGAAATAAATCTGTTTTTCTTCTGCAGCTACAAAGTAAATTTATCTTAGAATCTTCATTCGACAACTGCTTTCCCTAAACAAAAGTTCCGAACAAGTATTTTTTTTTTCATTAAAAAACTTGAAATCTTAAAAAAAAATGACTCATCGTAATAATTCTTAATGTAATTACAATATAATATGTTGTTTACATAATTTGCTAATAAGCTAATTGATTATTATTGTTATATTTCATTTATTGGATCTGTCTTGCATTTCTTTCTGTCATCAATTTTAATAATTATGATTCATGATTTTTCAGATAGTTTAATTTTAAATTATAGTTTTCCGTAACAAAGTTTAAGAGAATCTTTTTATGAAAAATAATAATAATAAAAAGTTTTTCCAGAATCTGAAGGAGCTCTCCAGTACATAATGTTTGTGAATGACTCTTGAATAGTAGTTCTGAACTGTAGCAAAATCAGATCTAAAAAATTAGTTACTACTTATTATCTTTATTTTCAGTGACAGTTTATTAAATTTCCCATAGTCATTTAATGATAAGAAAAAATAGGGTAAGACCGGATACCATCCTATCCCTCAAAATGAAGCAAAATCATATCATTCATCGTACGCTCGAAGACTATTGAAAATTGTTATAGGTTTAATAAAATTTACACCCTAACCACAAATTGGGGTTCATTGAGAAAAAGAAAGTCAATCTTTTGAAACAGAGATGGATAAGACTGGATAAAAAAATACAAAACATATCTAAACAACATTTCATTTTTTAATTGGTTTTATTTCTTAGTCAATTTTCAAACTTATAGAAACACAATTAAGAATTTATATGAAGAAACACGTAAATTCATTCGAATTTATGGAGTCAGTCTCTTGCATAACTCGCAAACTTCGTGATCAAGGACACATTTATTGCAGGCGTCATGGACCAAGCTTCGCAAATCGTGTCAAATAACCTTCGATCTACAGTTACGAGGGTAGTTCAATCAGACCTTAGAAATTCCAAGAAATGACGCTCGTATAATCGAAAATGGTTTGGTTTTAATACGCATCATGACTCACTAGACAGCTGTCTAAGTCTCATTTACTCGTATTCGTGATCATGACGCCTTTCCCCCCTCAAAAATTCAGCGTCATAACTTTTCCGGCCTTCTTTCGAGCTGATTCATCAAAAGTAACCTATTGTTTTGATTGTTGCTTGTTTTCCGGTGTGTAACGATGAATCCCTTTATCATCGACGTTGACAACTCGACACGGCAGCAAATCACTACCAAATCTAAACTAACTTATGAATCAATGTCAAATTTGCTTCCCACCGTTTAACAGATGGCAACATCCAACGATAACAACAATTCCCCATAATGATGCCACCTGTCTTCAAATACAAGTACTTTTTGAACCACCCTTGTAGCATGTCAGACATAAGTTGGTCGCAATGAATGCTTCACAGCATCTTCATCGTCGGTCTCAAAAGCAGTCAGTCTTCAGTCAACTCCTTGAAGACGAGTCACGCGCGCGCGTGCCAATTTCTCCTTCATTCCTTATGATTTTTGCTTGTAATCGATCTCTTGACTTTCCTTTTTCTTTAAGCTCTGCTTTCTTCTCACTGAGTCTTCTGGCTTTGACTGATGATAATTTCATTTTATAATTTGCTTTTGTTTCGGGGATGAGATCAAAATGTCTGTAGAGCCCCCTTTTCGGTTGATTTTACTCTACATTTTCCCTTTTTCTTTCAAAGGAGATCGGTAATTCACGGATGAATTGAAATAAATATACACTGATCAGGAATATTCACTAGACAGGAAGTGAAGTTTGTATCCTCGACATAGGTACTCGGTTTCACCGTACAGGACTAGTCCCACTAAACATGGCGCCAATTGAAACGAAAGCAAATTGCAGACACCGCGAAAGCAGCAAAACCTGCAGAATAGCATCATGAAACATTATGTCACGTGCCTTAAATATAAAGCCAAGCAGAAGCTACGTAGCTGGAATAAAGTGCAGCCTTACAAACAAAATTGTTTTCACTTTTTCCGAGGAGATTATAAGAAAGCGTAATTCTTGCACTGGAACCGACAGCATACTATTTGGAATGGGCTGACAGGTAGAAGGACATAACGGTGAAAAAAAAGGGAATAATCGGTTTTATTTCACTTTCCCTTACATATGAACAATAAATTATAATAATAATATTATCTCACCAACGAGAGAGAGAGAGAATCTCGAATCTCGCTATTTTTATTGAAGAAAAACGAAAACTGTTTTTCATTAATAAAGTCTAAAGCTTAATATCATTAATTATCAGTTATGAATAATTTCAGGCACTAAGAAAGAATATATAATTCTGTTAACTGCTTTTCCCGTAATTAATTAATTCTTTCGCCATTTTGTTTTGTGCATAGAGATGTATTAAGAAAGCGGCTTCTCGGAAGGGGAAATCTAAAGTATTTTCTGTATACTGGATTCGGAACAAAAATTATCAAAGGAGTAAGTACTTATTTATTTAAGCAGAGAAATTCGGAAACGTCATGGAGAAAGTTTAGACATCACTCTATTTGACTATATAAGCCAAAAAGTAGAGTGTAATTATTTAATAAATAATACTAGTATTATAATTATACGGTTGAATGATCTCGAAAAGACTTTTCTCTCAGTTCGTGTTTGTTATTTCTCCCGCAATTAGGGTAAGCAAATGGGTTATTATAAATATGAAGTATCAATTGGAAATACAGCAGCAGACTAGATATCTAGAAAAGCAAATGCCTTATTCATGCATATAAGAAATCCCATTGCAATAATTTATCTTTTCTTTCAGGTTTCTTCATCATCGCCTGCACAACTCCCTGACCAAACAGAAGCAGAATATATACATATGAGTTAACACCGATTACTTTTAGTAAAAGTTTTAAAAAATATCACAATGCAAGGAGTTCCATTTGAAAGTAGACTGAACAGTCATTTTTAAATCTAAATACAGAAGATTAAACAAATGGATGGGAATGTAATATGTTAATTGAATCTTCATCATATAATCGCTAACGTTTTCGGATAGTTCCTCTGTGAGAAGAATTGAAAGCAAAGCGTATTCATCAGAAACGATTAAGAAAATGTGAATTTCATTGGTGGAACTTACAGCAAAATAAACATTAAATATCTTAATATCACAAACGAAATGTTCTGTGGAAAATTAAGAATTTAATATGTTATGCAAAAATATTCTAAATCAATAAGGGTTCTCCAAGAAGCTTATTTCTCATCAAACCAAGAAAAAACATTTATAATTTGTGTTTACTAATCTTCTGTCAACATTTTATATTTAATTCACTTAGCTTTTAAAACCATTGAATCATTTTATTATCATAAAAAATAAAACAACTTTAAACACACAAACATGCGGATTTTTTTTTTTTTTTTTTTTTTTTTTTTTTTTGTAATATCTTAAAACCAATTACATTTTTAGATAGAGTAGTTTCTCAGATCTATAAATGCCGATTCAAAGATGAAGCAAAGATTCTTTCGTAATGATCATTTATAGCTTCATGATTGCAAAGAATGCATGTCTCGTCTATCGACGTCGCACTTAGAAGCAGCGAGATGACGAAGGAGGCCAAGCTCACCCAAAAGGGCTGCTGATTGCCATCCCGGGAATCCGTCCACGACATTTGTTTTAAAAAAATATGTATGTAAAAATTCTTTTGTTTTTTACAAGATATTGTAGGTTTTTCAACTGAATATACAAATTTACCAATGCACATTAAAAGTTCGCAATTTATGCAAATCTTCTCACAGCCAAAAATAGATATTTGTTTTAATATACGTACAGTTGTATTAAGTTCTTGAAAGGTACACTTAAACACAATCAAAAACCTTAATAATACAAAAAAAAAAAAAAAAAAGGACCCTTTGCATTGACACCAAAACAGCACAGAAAGGAGTCCAATCTTTTCAAAGGGATTAGATCCTAAAGCGTGATTTTAATTTATTATGGATAAAAGTATTTTTAATGATAGATTAGAACTATAATTTTTTGGTACTTTGACATTAGTGACGAGGAAAGGAGGATAGGTTGCACTAAGCAAGAGGAAATGATACCAAAACAAAAATACATGTCACTCATTACAATAATACATGTCATTCTACATTTTAATTAATTTTATTAGTGTATTATTTTTCCTTCATAGAAATCATCTTAATGAATTTAACCAAAATAGAATCCTAAGATTCTATTTTGGTTATTTGCAATTCTGATGAAAACAATTATTATTTAAATAAATATTTTTAGAGAAAGAGAATCATACAACCCATGTTGAGTTCAGATGAAAATGCTTTTTCAGATAACCATGCGTCAGATTCTACGAAAGAGAACAATAATATAAATACGCAAAATAACAGAAAAATGAAGCGCAACAGCGGATAAAAATATTACACAAATACAGGTAAAATAGTTCCAGCCAAAAAAATTGGAAAATATATAGTGCAGTTGTTCAAACAATTGTAGAACTCTTGTTAGTGAAACTGACCGTAAAAAAAATTTCGATATTTTTTGGAACCTGGCAGATTTTAATAAGCAAAATACATTACTCTTAAAAGCTGTTCAATGGTGTAATATAAAGAGAAGACGCCAAAGAAATTATAAAGAAGCACAAAGAAAATGTGTATATAAATATAATTTATCTGTTCCAGCTGGAAAAATTTGGGTTTACAAAAACTTTTTTGTAAATACTTTTAAACACCAATAGGACAATTAGATCATGTTTTAAAATCCAAAGATGATGGAAAGGATAAGCGTGGCTGGATCGTCTAGAAAGATTTCAGATGCCCACCTAACCCATATAAAGGAGCATATCCAAAGCTTTCCGTAGTATGAAAGCCATTTTATACGATCTCATAATCCTAAACGAAAATATTTACACCCTGAGTTAAACGTCAAGCAAATATACAAGTTATATTTAGAAAAGTGTGACGAAAGTAGTTTTTATCCTGTAAAAGAAATGACATATAAGAGAGTTTTTTTTTTTAAAAAAAAAAGAATTCAAATTACATTTTCATCAACCGCAAAAAGACACATGTCAAAAATGTGATTTTCTAAATTTGAAAATAAAAACATCATGTAACAATGTCGAAATCTCAAGCCTAACAGAAGAACATGATGCACACTTAAAGAACGTTGAATTATCAAGAAAAAGTATGCAAGAAGATAAGATTTTGACACCACGAAATCCAGATAGATATTTCGCTTTTTCTTTTAACTTGCAGAAGGCACTACCCTACCCAAAATTGTCGGTGTCCATTGCATATTATAAATGTAATATGTATGTTTTAAAAGCAGGATTCCAAAATTTTCATGATAATGAGGTTTATATGTACGCATGGGACGAAACTATAGCATCCAGGGGTGCCCAAGAAATTGCTTTTTGTTGCTTGAAGTATTTAGAAAATGTAACAACTCAACAATATGTAATAGCCTACAGCGATATGTGCACTTAACAAAACAGAAATTTGAAACTGGCTTTAATGTGGCTTAAAGTTGTTCAGCCCCCAAGAATGCCATAGAAATTATCGACTATACATTTTTATATTCTAGGCACTCTTATCTACCAAATGATGCCGATTTTGGAACTATCGAGAGTACTATAAGAAAAAAAGATTTATTGTATGTCCTTAAAGACTATTATATTATCATAAAACAATGCCGAAACTATAAAAAATTTATTTTGCATGAAATGAAACAAGCTGATTTTGTTTCTACAAAACCCTTAGAAGATACAATTCTGAGAAAGCGAAAAAATATCAATGGGGAGACGTAAATCGGCTGAAGATATTTTGGATAAGGGTTTTAAGGCTCCCGTCTACCCGCCATTTTGATTTCCTCAGTTTAATGTTAATCCTATGGAATTTCGACTTGAATTCTCCTATCTTTACTATTTGATCTATTTGAATGCAATAAAGTGCATCTGAAAGAGCAAAAAATAATGAATGCTTCTGTGGAATTACTTTCTTCCTAAGATTTTTAAAAATATTTTTATTCTTATTTTAATTATTCGTTTTTGAGTTTTCCGGTCTTTAAAGAATATTTTAAATATTTTTAAAAATCGGAGGAAAAAAGTAATTCCACAGAAGCATTCATTATTTTTTGCTCTTTCAGATGCACTTTATTCCATTCAAATAGATCAAATAGTAAAGATGTGAGAATTAAAGTCGAAATTCCATAGGATTAACATTACATCCGCGAAATCAAAATGGTGGGTAGACGGGAGCCTTAAAAAGCAAACCAATATACAATGTTATATGAAACTTCATTTAGTGAGAATGAGGATTTTAAATCACTAAATTTATTGCCCTCACGGGGAAGACCACAGAATTTTGGAAATTTAGTACTTACACTTTTATATCACCATTCCAGACACACCACATTCGAAAAATTTACAGATATGATTGATTTATTACCATATGTCCCTCCAAAACATCATGGCTATTTTCAAAAACTTGATCATAATGAAAAGAGTTAAAATGTATTAATAGTAAGACTGTAAACAATTTTGGTTGAATGGTAAATGTTGAAATAAAGACTTTTTATTTTGTTATTTTTTATTTTTTGTATTGTTGAAGTATTTAATAAAAAACTCATAAAAAGAAATTGGTTTGTTTCAATTGAGATCCCGTACTTAATAGTATGTAAATGTAAGATTTTTACTTTTTGCTGACTTTGAAAGTGGTGCAAGTCCTTTTGATGTCCTTAAAAGTATAAATTTTTGTTAATCACATTTAAAAAATGATTACGTTATAAATTTAAATTAATTTAATGTTTAAAAAAATACAAAAGTAGTATAATAACATATATCCATATTTTTCAAATTATTCAAGTGCAAAACCCTTAATATCTCCATAAAAAATAAAATACACCACTTTCAAAGAAAATGGTTCATATATATATATATATAAAACGTCCCTCCGGAATGAAATACGTTTCCAAATCTACCCTCAGTTTTTCTGATAGATCTGGTTTATGTTATAGATCTATATCAATTAAAAGTATTTTTCTACAATTTGTAAAAGTAAGACGTGGGCTTTAAAAACTTAAATCTTCACAATCAAACCACATGGTAGCAACACGACAAAAAAAAAAAAAAAAAACACTGGAGCAATACGTCAACAAGCCATTCTTCTCAAATGACAAGGGAAAAAAAAAGATCCAACACGTGTCTTTTCAGCAACATATGGATGACGTTCATAGAAAACTGACTTTTTGCACACGATACGTCTGTTGCTTCGCTTCAGAGAGGTTACGTTTCCATACAGTTCCTCAGACCCCTCCCACTATGACTGATTGATTGATTGTATAGGTTATAGAGCAACAAAAGCTATTATACCCCTCTCCTCCCATCCTCCTCATAATTTCCTTTTCGCTATGAATGTTCAATGAAGTTTACATACGTATTAATTTAGAAAAAGTCCATTATCATTTGTGTTACTCACAACGTTTATTTATTTTTGTTGTTGCTTTCTCGTCCATTTTATCTCATTTGTGTTATAGAATAAGTGGTTGATAAAGAAGACGCCGACTGCGGTCGAACGCGAACCTAAAGGTTCATATTCAAAATGACCGAAACGAGGAAAAGGGTAGGGAAATATGATTCTTGTCATTTAACATTGGGTATTTCGTGGAAAGAAAATGGAGGCGTAACGACATGAAGCTTATTTCCTTTCAACTGTTCTCATATTTATTCCCTGGACGTTGCTTAATTCAAACAACTCAACTTCCAAATCTGCAAAGATTTTTAAGACACGGAAAGATAAGAGGTTGATAGAAGGCTGAGGGATGAGTAGTAATAGACAGGGTATAGTGAGATATATTCGATCCTGATTTGGACCCACCTGTAATAAAGATCAGTGAAGTAAATTCTTTTAATATCCTTTGGTTGAGTACGCATAAGGGTTGCTCCAATAGGCGTAGTGATATTGTGAATGCTGATTATTTAATTAAATATTTAGTTAAAGATGTATTTGCCTATTTATTATACAGTTCTCTAAACTTTAATTTTATTAGTGACATTTATTAATGATGGAACAAGTGAATCTAAAGAACAAACGAGGGGCCAGGCTTTTGCCCCAAAGATAATCTCGAAGCTGAGTGTGTTATTCAGATGGATTATTTAGAAGCAACATGAGTGTTATTAGTAACGGACTTCGTAATTTTGAACTTCGGTCAAATAACGAGGGCGACCTCCCTTTCCAAACTTCCACGCCATCGGGGGGAGGGGGGATTGAAGTATCGACAGATTTAACCCACATCAGCTCGCAACATCGCACGTCATCAGTGATGAAATACTTGCAGATGGAAGTATAAGCCCAAGTACATTACTTCGGCATATTTAGGTGGTCGCAGTAGCCTACTGGTCACGATCGCAGACTCGAGGCCGGCAGTTTTAGTCGAGTCGTGGGTTCGACTTTGATGCCACTAAGACCCACCGTGCAACCTGGGCTGATAAACGTTAAATTTGTCGATACTCCAAGTCTTCCCAAGTGATGTGGAAATACTTGAGAGGGAAGTAACAGCTCAGGTATCGTCACTTGACCGAGACTCGGAATTAGGAGGTCCATCTCCCCAAATCCCTGTTGCTCCTGCGACATTAATAAACAATCAATCAGTAAGAAGTTAGCCAACCATAAAGAGATATTTTACTAGCCCTAATTATGCCGTCATGTACATGCCATGTTCTCGATCAACTAGATTACTAAGTGAATAATAAAAAGACAATTTCGATGAAAAATTATTCTCGAGAAAGCTGATAAGTGTTGTTTTGAGCAATAATTTGCTGAAAAGATTGATGACAAAACAGAATAGTAATCTTCAAAATTTGTAAATTTTTAAAGGGAACGGTTGCTACGTTTCAAGATAGAAAGTTGTAAATCGATTAGTTTAGTTTAGTTTTTATTAACGTCGCATTAGAAGCAACACGAGGGCTATTGGCGACGGACCTCGTAATTTTGAACCACGGTCAAGTGACGAGGACGACACCTGAGCTGGCACTTCCCTCTCCTAACATCCACACCACACCATCGGGAGGACTTTGGGCCCCGAACAGATTTAACGTGCATCAGCCCCGGCTACATGGCGGGTCTTTGGTGGCCAAGGATCGAACCCGCGACTGAACGAAAACCGCCGGCCACTAGTCCACGACCTTGACCACTAGGCTACCGCGGCCCCAATTGTAAATCGATTTAAAATGACGCGTGAATTGAGCAATTAAAAGGAAATCTCTTCAGGTGAGGATTTCAAAAGCAATGGAAGCGAATGAGAAACATACCAGATTTCACCAACACCTAAATAAAATGCAGTAACGAATGATTTGAATTACAACTACGAGACTTAAAAAACAAAAGAATACATTTTAAAACCATCATGGCCTTATTTTCTCCTTTGTTTATGGGACCAATCATATAAATTTGAATGCCTCTTATAATTAAAAATGATGTGTCTTTACTCTTAAGATTTGACGATTTCATCTGCATATTTAAAAAAATCTTTTTTGATTTTTCAAAAGTGTTCACAAAATGGATCAAAGTCATTCTGTGATTGATTTTCTCATCTTATTGTAATATAAAATAAGAGCAATCTAATGCTCTTATTTTATATTACAATAAGATGGGGAAAAGATGGACATACTTTAGTAAAAGAGAAACACCTCCGATGAGCAAAAGATATCGATTCAAAGTAGTTTGGATAACGCAGTACACACTACCATTTAATGCAAGTACATTTTAACTTTAACTTGATAAATTAATTAATTACATTAAACTTGTGGGTGTGTGACTCTAATGACTATACTTTGAATAAAGACAGTTGAGTTCCCCACCGTCATTTGCATGCGAGATCATCAAAGACCTCCAGCTGCAGTTCCAGGAGCAGTCTTCTAATTTGAATTCAGAGGTAAAAAAAATGAGGCTATTTCAAAACTCATTTGAAGCAGGAAATTCCATTTGAAGTAGCCAGTTACCCTGAAGAACTGCAACTGGAGGTAATTGAGTTGCAAGTAAATGACCTCTTCAAGACAAGTTCAAAGATGGGCTGGTGGCGTTTTACCAGTTTTTTCCAAAGGCTTTCCTGACATCAAAACTTTTGCATCAATGCATCCTTCAATTTTTGGAGCACCGTACTTGTGAGAACAAAAATTTTCAAGAATGAAATACATGAAGAATAATTTGACAACAAACTTGTCTGATGATAATCTCAGGTCACTGTTGATATTAGTGATATCAAATCTGTCAGAGTCTGCTAGTTTGGCATCCAGGAGAAACAGTTTCACCACTCCCACTAATACAAGTGTTTATGTGTAGTTAATCAATGTGTTATTAAATAATAACTGTGTGTGTATAAAATAGTATTAAATACATTATTAAAAGCAAAATATATGTTTTGATTCTTTTTTATTTGGATCTCGAGTGTGTAGTCTGTCCCCAAACTGCTGTTTGATAGTTAATGTGACCCTCAGACTGGAAAGTTTTGAGACCCCTGGCTTCGGGAAGGAAAAGGAATAACTTAATCACATAGTTATATCAATTAATTTACACAAGTTTAATCAATCATCAATCTACAATAGTCAGGAATGATCACCCATACGAAAGAGTAATCATTTCAGGATGGTAGCTGCCAGATAATCTCGTTTGGCGAAGATAATTTTGAACCACAGTTGTTGGCACTCAGTGCGAGATCAGCTTAGAACTTGAATTTGTCTGTATTTGTGTGCTCTTCCTTTTTTCTTAAACACATAATCTTTTCATAACTTATACCCCAAAACAAACTTAATTTTTTCTTCTATGTAAATTGGATGCTATTTCTTATAGTGTCTATAATGATAATGTCTTCTATTACAACAATACGAGACGGTTTTCCTGATGAATTTGCAATAAATAATAACTCAATTTCCTGCTGATCATTAAATTCATGCCTGCTATCACTTTCTGCGCTTCTTTTGCTCATTTTATTTTGCCTTGTAGTGGATGAAAGGAATTAAAAAATATAGAAAAGTACAAAACTCTAAAAAAATGTTACGTGCACAGCATTACACAAAATACAATGAAAACTCACACACAACTCTTTCGCGAAAACCCTGCTTCAAAACACGACACTACGACGGTTCATTCGGAATTGATTAAAATGACACTTATAATCATCCAGTGATCAAAGATTTGGCCACCTCTGGCTTTCAGGATCACAATTTTAAGATATTTATTCAAAAGTGCTATTTAGTTGAGCTAAATCGAAATTCTCTCTATCTAAAAAGTTAAGATCACACACCTAATCACTGTTGTATCTGCCAGAAAGATATCTTTCTCAAGATTAAGAATAATAAAAAGAGTTATTTAAGATCTGGCATTAGTCGAGAACGACCTTCTTCCGAAACAGTTTTATCCATTGAATGAGAGAAAAAAAAAAAAATTAAATCATGAGAATATCATTAATTATAGTTGTTTACAGACATTGAAAAAAAAAAAACAAAATATCAGTGTTGTGTTTATCATTTTGGATAGATATATTTAAGTTTAAATTAACACTAAGTCTTTTATAATTAATAAGTACGCAAAGCGACATATTTTGGGTTACGCAAATTATTTGGTAATTTATGCAATTTATTTTATTCATCAGTGTTTTATTTAAATAGAGCAAATTACCCCAGCCTGAAAGAACTGTATCAATACAAGTATGGTAATTAAATAGCAAAATATTTACCAGTACAACATTTCTGTTTAACGAAACTGGTTTCATTTATTACTATTATATATAAAAAAGTTTTGTCTGACTTATGCCAATAAGGAAGAAATGCGTTGAAAGAAAATTAGATAATTTGTAAACATATTCATGTAATACGACTTCAGATCGCAATCTAATACACAACTGTATTTGCATGTCACTGAATGGTACTTGAAAATAAACGAATGTAGTTCCTAACATTTAACTTCGAAGTAATAAATGTATTCTGACTTCCTTGTAAAGCTTACTTTATTCCTGAATTAGAATTCATTATATGTATGTCATATGCATAAAATATCTCAAAACACACACACACGCTATCCGATTCGTATAAAAATTGACATACTCAGGGATAGTTATATCAGTCTTTTCTCCAATTTTTTAAAAACTCAAATTACGTAAGAAAATACTGAATGTGGTGTTCTCTAACTCGAGCTTCATGAAAAATACAGCTTTAAATATAAACAGTGGCGTACACTTGGATGGAGAAAGAGTTGGATTTCAACCACCCTTTCTGAAAGACCAATGCACTGAAAAAAAATTCCAATTTTTTTTTTCAAATTTTGATTTAAATATTTATTTTAAATTTGCGTGTTTTTTAAAATATAACCTGCCTATGAAAGAAGTCTCTGTACGCTACTGAATATGAGATTAATCCCAAATATAGTCTCCAAAGCGCAGGAAAACTGTTCGTGCGGCCGTTAGTAACACGATTGTATAAATTGCTTCCCTCACTCCCAAACAAGACAGCGTGCAGTTTGGGACGCTCAGTTTGACATACGTTTGTAATGCAATTGACGCTACCGCCATATAAGAAGCTCGCAGTTATTCATTGTTTCTTTTTAATTCAAAAGGCATTCAACCGATTGATTGAAATATTGGAAGTTGATGGAAATGTTTCACAAGTCGTGTACGAATGTCAGAAAAGACCAAAAGCGGTGTAGGGAGTTCAGCGCTAGTCGTACAGTATTTAGAGGTCAAAAGGGCGGTAGTATGACCACGTGGCTCTTGGATCGAAAATAAAGGCTGATAGGTATTGTGAGGCGTTGTAAAAACTCAGACGGGAAATGCAAATTCGGAGAAGAATGTTGAGCAAAAGCGAAAGCATTCTCCGCGACAACGCTCGCCATCATTTTCCTGCAACAGTTAGGATAGGACATTATCCCCCATCGCCATAGGCCGGACTTGTCACCCAGTAGCTATGTGTTTCCAAAAAGCTGAACGAACATTTGGCTGGAACGCAATTCATAACCAACAACTAAGTGAAAGATGAGGTTTGACGCTTCCTCGATATAGCGGTGAGCTGGTATGACATGGGCATACACAAACTGTAAGTGGCTATGAAAACGCATCGACCGAATTAGCGATTATGTAGAAAAAATGATAAATTTCAAGCTCTAAAATGTGTGTGTGATGCATACATTATTCAAAAAGAAAATTTCTTTTAAAAAAAAAGGAAACAATACTTTTGGAATTACTGTTGTACATGGGGTGGACCATAAGTCCACGACACATTTTAAAATAAAATACAAAATCAAATTTCGATCACTATGCTTTCACCCGCTGAAAAGTTTTTGTTTGTGTAATTATAAAAGTAGCTTCGAATTTAGGGCAGAGATGGCGCTAAATCACCTTTTTGTGATATTTGTTTCATTTGAAAAGATTATTTTGACGCAGCAAATAATCGTTGAAACAACTCGAAGTGCAACACAAGGAGAACACACATTGAAGATGATTGTTGGGATTGTACATATAATTGCTTCTACAAAATAAATATGCTAAATATTAGATGGAGTTTTATTTTTACGATACAACGGCATTTATGAGCGAATTTCTATACTAATTTTTTATTTGCACTAACTAAACTTTTAATTGTGGGAAGAATTTTGATCGCACTCTTGTACGCCAATTAAATGATTTTACAGTGTGTAACGGACTTATGATCTTCTCTGTATTAATATACATAAACCATTACTATAAAAAGTACAATGCTTTAAAAAATATTAAAGCCACACAAAACCTTTAGACAACAGAATTCTATTTATTGCACTTAGTGTTACAACTAGGGAACACACAGACTTATGAAATTGATAGAATGAAAATGGCACAATTCCAGTTCATGTATCACTCAGTTGTTCAAACTACATCGCTAATCGTCATAGAAACGGAGTATTAAAGATATCGTTTGCAGAAGAGACTGGATCTTCGAACAAAATATTTATATCGCTTAAACAGGTATAAAATGTACTTAAGTTTCAGTATATTACATACAACAATATTCGATTAACGAAGATGTCTATTTTTCAAAATTCGGTTGCTTTCGACGCAAACCGTTTATTTTTAATGTAGTTTTCATGATAGAGAAAAATCAATACACCAACAAAGCTCCTTTAACAGTAATATACATGCAAGTCGATGCATAATTGAATCACATAAAAAATATAATAAAATATTCAATTTACAAATAAAAATAGACTACTTTCAAAAATAAGTATTTTTTAAAAATCTACTATAAACAATTTTTTTAAAAGAAGCTAAACCATATTAACAAAAATAAATAAATAAAAACAGTCTTCATTACATAATTACATATTCAATCAAGTTTGCATCTTAGTATATCTAAATACTGATACCTAAGCAAATGTCTCTTAAATCAAATTACAGTTGGATAATGTAATTTTATTTGATGGTAATAAAAAAAAAAAAAAACTTTGCAATTTTAAGGTCTTAAGTAAAATTGCGAATTATTCCATTTTGAAAAATGGACAATCCTTCTTCACCGTTAGGAGCATCAACTTTAAATTTCATAGTTTTGTAGAAGTTTTCAAAATGGAATTTAATACAAAATACTTACATTCAATTTTGTTTATAGTTTGAAATTTGAGCAGCATAAAAAATCGATACTATTGAAATGTGTTATAATACATTATTTTGAGTTACGAATTTTACCTGACTAAAAACATACAGCTCAGAGAAAGAGAGGGGTTATGTAACTTCAAGAAACCTCATGAACTTTTTATCTTCCCAGGTTGAGAAAGCAACTGTTTACTGAAGTTATGATTAAAAAAAATGTCTTTTTTCAACTAGATAAGTCAGAAAATAAATCAGCAATTCTTCAATTTAGATTACAATAAAAAAAAAGAAAATATTACAGCAAAAAATAGGAAAATTTTTTAAGATTTTTCAAACAGAGAGGGGGAAAAACATTTCTTCATATATAAATCTAATATTTCATCTAACTTTCTGGCACTAAAAATACCAAATGAGAATTTCACAAGAAAACCTCTGGTTCCTTGAATACCGAATGTAGTATGTTTCATTCATTTAAAAAATTATCTACAATTTACACATCTATACAAATATGCATACCACTCTATACAAATCTTGCAGTCATTCAAAGTTGATCTACTTCAGAGGTAAAGAAACTAGACCCATATCACAATGAATGGGAACTTTTTGCAAGGCCACAAATTGCTTCTACTATTAAAAAAAGGTCACTGATTTCTTCATGAATCAGATACCAAGATATTAGTTCTAGTCTAAGATGAAAAACTGATATATAAATTCAACCAAAAATAAAGTGTTTTTGTCCATATATAGGAATAGCATTTACATACTATGACTTAATATGAAAATATTTTTCAACAGTGTCAACTCAACATCATGAATAACAAACAGAATGATTCAAAACAAATGCTCAACTACAATGTTTCTATGATATATCTGATAAGTTGTAATCTTAAGTTTTTTTTTCCTTGACATAAAGAGAAAAAATGCATTACATATATTGAGATGTCATTTATAATTCATATAATCACATATACAGAAATTTGAAATGATTATACCTTAATTAAATTACAATTTTTACAATGTTATCTCAGTATTAATTACAAAGTAATATTTATTATTTTTTAATAAGCAATAGAGTTAAGTTTTATTGAATTATGCCTAACTCTCACATACTAACTTCAGAATATATATCATATATACTCTACAATCAAGTATATGAAATAACCTCTCCTGAATATTACAATTGCATTGACCTGTTTTGCATAAATTTAATAAAAAAAAATAATTTTCCAGAATTTCCTAGAAAATATACACCAGTATACTAAAATTATGCACAATAAGAACATCAAATAAATAGAACAGCATAAAATGGAAGTTGGAAAAAAGAAACAAGCAAATATTATTAAGTATTAGGAAAAAATATTTGTTTTGAGGATACCATATTAAAATAAAATATATTCCAAGATTTATTACAAAACCAAATAAACATCAATCCATAAAAAAAATGACAAAATTTCAAAATAACCAAATTCAGACTGCTACCAAAAATATATTTTATCCACTCACAGTATACACACTTGATATAAAAAATCGATTTGAATATTTCATTTGATTTTGTATTCAAAGAAGCATTTCTAAAAATGTACAGGAATCATTGAGCTTTAAGGATTGCATTGCACAGTGTACAAATCCTTCACATACACCTCAGTATATATTTCTGTCCTCAACAAAAGAATCTTTAAATTGAATGATATTATTAAAACATCATTTGTTTAAACTTAAAATCAATTTTTTTTATAAATCCAACATTGTAAAATGGAGAAGAAGTTACCAAAATCACCAATGAATTACGGAGAACTTGAGCTGTTTTAAGGACATGGATTTCCTTTAGATGTTAAGGAAAAAATCATGGTAAGACTCATCTTACTTAAGTACCTATTTTATATATATATATATATTTAATACTTCATATTGCTACAAAAACATCAGTCAATCTAAGCTTATTTACAAATCTGAATTCCAATGTTAATACAGAGCTTATTGAAATCTTCATAACTTTTATAAATATGTACATACATTTAATATCAGAAGAGTAGATATAATGCACTTACTATACATACAACAGATATATAGAAAATTCTAAAAATCTGAGTAAAAATAAAATTCATAAATAAGCATTTCGATTTGACTTTATATAGCTGATATTTCGGCAGAAAAAATTAACACAATTAACAAACTAATTTCATCTTATACACAGCTCTGACAAACTGTGATATTTCTTCAGAATAAAGCATTATATAGGAAATTGTACAGATTGTATGAAACAAGGGGTTCACATAAAATGAGATGATGGTTTATTATTGTTGTGAAAAATATTTTCATAACCTTCAATAATTTTTTTTTCTCTTTTTCTTAAATTGAAGGAAATGTAATGTAAGTAAAATACAAAATACTAAAGTCCTGAAATTGTGATTTTAACTTTAAAAATATTGATTTTAAAATTAAAAGTTGTCTTCTTCTTCTACTTTTACATTTCGATATATAAGAGAAAATCAATAACAAATTGTAAAATTTTTAAATAAAATGAATTTTTTTTTCAAATTAAGGACAGAAAAAAAAAGAGGAATGAAAATTTTACATGTATAATACCAATAAAAATAATACTTATTTTCTTGACATATGTATTTTTTTTTTTTTTACTTTGCATGAGTATACACTGTTGTAGTGAATGACTTATGAATATAAAAACAAAACTTTCACAATAAAAATACAAAACAAATAAAAAGTTATGCAAAGAAAGTAAAAATTTTTTAGCTTTGATGTATATCTATTGAATTATTTTTGTTCTTGATAGTGAAATCATAAAAGAAAGTATAAAAACGGCTCAATAATGAAAAATATATAATGTCCATAAAAATAATTAGAACTATCAAAAGAAAGAATGATAAAAGAAGAATATGAGTTAAAGAGTAACTGATTTACAAACAAAGTGAACATTAGATTAATAATAAAATAAAAATTGTAAATTAATGATACAGTATGTTTCACAGATTTCAATAGATTCTTTATGGTTAATTTAATCAAAATAAAAAAATCATTAAAATTTGATAATCAATAAGATACAACAAAATTATAAAGATCTTTGACAGTACACAATATATTAACCATTTAATGAAAAAGAATACAATTTATATTAACAATTCATAAATTGCAAAACTGATATTGTCCTACTATTAATAAATACTGGAACAGCTATGTTTTTTGCACATGGAATGTAATAGAACAATGAAAACAACATAACATTAAACTGTAAAGCTGGGGAGAGTACGGCATAAATAATCTATGCCTAAATGCATCCCTATCATTTCTAGAAGCTAATCTTCTTTGAACACACATGCACAATTTTTGTGCAAGGCTGAACTCTAGAGCTCTGTATGAAATGAAATTTTTAGGCATTTTTTTCATTACTATTCAGCTGAAATGTGGCTTCTAGTATTCAAAAAGAGCCAACCGTGAAATTTTTAAATTTATTTTGACACCATATACTACTGCCAGCCAATGCCTTTGCTAGTCATTTAACATAATCGGGGGGAAAAGCAAACAATTCCATGAAAAAATTGCACCATTGCAATCCTATCTTTCTTCCTTTTGTTGATGGGAAAAATACATCTTGTACAATGTAATGAACTAACCTTACAAAATTTTAACAGCAAAGTAATAAATAAAAATTAAAATTTTTTTAATGTGATTCACAAAATTATGTAATTAATAACACAATTTTGTAAACCATGTGATATTAAAAATTTCAATTTTATTTAAACAATTTCCGATTATTTTGCATGTTGGCAATATTCGACAGAGAAAATTCAGCATCATACTGAGTACAAGAGTTCAAACCATTAATAAATATAATTTTTACAACTTAAGAATACAATTCCAAATGACTATTTAGGAGGTTTGATTCTAACATGTCGCAAAATGGGTGCCGATCTATCGTCACTATTGGCCTTCCGTAGATTCACACCCCCTCGTATTTCTCCCAGAAGATCGGCATGGCATCGAGACACGTCTACAGATCCTCTACCAGCCAACCACTTTTGAACTCTAGAAGCTGCTTCATTAGGATTGCCGCTAGCTATTCTCTTTGTGTTTGTCTCAAAAACCACACCTCTCTGAGCATTGGCAACCTCGAAGATCAATCCTCGCTGGGCGTTGGCATGTTCTAGATCCAGTGAACTCCTACGATCTGGAGTAGGTGGCAGCCTTTTCAATGGAGCAGTGTCTTCAGAAGGGTTCCTGTTCCTTGGGAATTGGTCAAGGAGCTCACTAAATGTTGGCTGGGAAATACGTCGTTGGGCTTTAGTTGTTTCCATAGGTCTTGGAGCAGTGTGAAACTTACTAGAAACAAGCTTCATTTCAAGGCTTCCGATCTTATCAGGTGTTCGGGGTAGTTTCTTGGAAGGTGCTGTTCGCAAGGAAGTTTGCCGAGGAGGGATCTCCAGAGCTGCCTCTTTCAGAGGTGGAGGGGGTGGAGGAAGACGATCAGGAATTTGGAGAGCTTCTTCATCACGCTGCAAGGCATCAAGACGGGCATTAAGGGCTCGCATCAGCTGTGCATGGGCATCCGAGCCATCATTTGTTTCTGAAAATACATTCCATGAAGTCCCTTCTTTTCCACTGGTACTTCTGTGGGGAGGAACAACAGGAGGTTGTTTTGTGGCAGAAGAACGCCTCACTGGAGGGGGAGGAGCATGTCCACCACAGGCTCCTTCACTGGGAGTGGTGGCAGTATTTGGAGAACCTTAAAAATATCAAAATTCAGCATTACTTTATAGTAATAAATTAATATACAATATATAACAAAAAAAAAATAAACAATTACATACATGGATATTAAAAAAATTTACAAAAAGATTTAAATTACAGAGCACATTATGATATAACTAACATTAAAAATGCAATTGAAGATAAATCTTTCCTTTTTCTTTTAATACATTTTGAAAGAAAGGCCAGCACATGCCAAAATAATACGACGGGAATCTTCAAATGCCCTACTAAAAAGTTACTATATAAATACAAAGCAATCTATAAATATTTTAAAATAGAGTGCCAAAATAATACGACGGGAATCTTCAAATGCCCTACTAAAAAGTTACTATATAAATACAAAGCAATCTATAAATATTTTAAAATAGAGCTACAAGTCCTGAATTGTACAAGTAAAAGGGGGAAAAATTCTTTGTTTCATAAAAGATAGAATTACATCAAAAAATTTCAAAGAGTTTGAAATTCAGGAAAACATTCATGATTCATCAAAAAAAAAAAAAAAAAAACTTTTAAAATCACATATATTTAAAATGGGTTATTTTAATAAAAATATAAAACAAATGTTTTAAATTAACTTGAAATGCTCAATTAAATAGCAAGTATTGTACAAAAATTCAAATGGTAGAGGTATAAAATACTCAACAGTAATGCAGTTTAAAAAACTGTGTAGTCATGCAGATATTGTAAAACATTTTATGTTTGCATAAATATTTTTAAGATACTTGAAAAGAGAAAGCTCAAATTGGCAAAACCTACCTAATGCCTGATCATTCAAATTTCCTGTAGTTTCTTTGAGGAGTTTTTGGTGAACAGCATTTTGTGCAAGTGTAGCAGCTAGATCTTTCTGAAATGACATCTGAATGAAATGGAAATTATTTAAATTAAGTTAAAACAATTTAAGAAAGAGCTAAAAATTAAGTTCTATTTAACCCACTTTTAGAGACACTTCTTGACTACCAGCTTCCACTGGAGTACTAGGTTTAGAGGCACTGCAAATATCACTAGCATTTACATAAATTGGACTATTTCCTGAAATAAAATTGATAGTGAATTTATAAAAGAGTAAAATACTTGTCGTTATATTTTCAAACAAATGATGAGATATGCTGAGCTAATGACAACCACAGTTAAGATTTGCATTATATGTCACATTTTAACGAATGCTTTGTAAACATTATTTAAAGTAACTCTTGCCTTATTAAGAATAATATTCACTAGGTCACTTTTTATGAACTTTTAAGAACTGGTTTGGTAGCCTGAGTAGTTTTTATGACTTTTGAAAATAAAATTCTGCATATAGGTTTTGGATATGATCCTTTTTGCGTTTGAGAAATTTTGTAAAAATTTAATAGCCTACAATAATATTGAAGTAAATTGATAATTTAAAGATAATAGTTAAAGTTAACTGACACATAATGTTATATTTAGACAATTTTTACATTTTTAGCAATATGTTATTGGGTGTCTTGGTGATTGAAATTTGCCCTTTTTTAAGAATTCATTAAAAAAATAAAATAATAATTAAAAAAAATTATTCATTATTAAATTGTTTTTTAGCAAATGATTTCATAAATAAAGGATACCTGCACTACAAGCTGCTTGCAAGTCTGATTTCTTTGGTTGTTGGGTCAGAACTCGTGGCTTGGGTGGAACAGTTGGAGCACTTAAATCCATTTCTTCAGCTCTGGAAGGAAAAGAAAATAACAATAATAATAATTTATCAATATTTATTATCTCCGAAAAAAATTATTTCCAATAAATAAAGTAATATATACACTTAAATTTAAATATGGATAGAATAATACATTAATGGTGCATTGGAAGCAACATGAGGGATATAGGTAAAAATAACCACAAAATTTTGTATCATTGTCAAGTGACAAGCATATCTTAACTAACATCCCATTCTCTACACCTATTGTAATATTATTCTTAAGTAATCTGACATTACTTAATTTTGTTTTCTATATTGGCAATGCCTGATTGAGACATTCTGTAAACAACAATCATGCCTATCATGTAACCTCACTTTTAAGTCATTAAAAGCTTAATTCCGTCTATTCAACTCTCATTGTCTTATCATGACAATGTGAGGACTTGGAGTCCTAAGTCATTAAAAGCTTAATTCCGTCTATTCAACTCTCATTGTCTTATCATGACAATGTGAGGACTTGGAGTCCTGATACTTTTAAAATGTATATCAGTCTAGCTACTTAAGAAGTTTTAGTGAAACTATAGATCCAAACCCACATCTCAAACAAATGCATTAAGCTTCATTATTGCATAATTTTAGAAATATTTAAAAATTTTATAAAAAAGAAAAATTTTCAAAAAAAAAAAAAAAAAAAAAAAAAAGAAAGAAAAAATTAGATACATTCACAAAGATACTGAGATTCCTTACATAGTAGCCCCTATAAGAAAGATAAAGGTGTTTTATAACTTTAAAATATTTGCTTGATTTAGAATATTAAAAAAGATGAAAAATACAGTTCATTCAAGTTTAATAGCTTCACCTGAGGGGCAGAGGAGGTGGATATGCTTTGTGGGTTGGTGTGGCTTCCTCGCTGCAGTCGTCAGCAAAGTCCTCAGGGGGAAGGTCCGGAGGACATTCCCCATCTGCAGAGAGAGACAACTGAGAGTCACTGTCATTCTGCAGGGGCCGGAAGGTATGAGTTGTTATGAGAGGTCGATTGTGTCGCTCATAAGCTGCAGGATGATAAGAAAGAGTCAGTGTAATAAGGTTATTACTTTAAGTCTGGTGATAGTTGACATTTTTTATGATATTTTAGTGTGCTTCAGAAACATATTCTGAATAATTTTCAATTTATAACAGGACATCATGATGCAATTAGTAATATAGCTAAAAAAAATAACTTAACAGAATGCTTAAATTCTATTTTTAATGTCATGCAAAAAGTTTAAAACATATCTGATGAAAATAAAGTGCTACAGTATGTATATTTATCAGAGAGAGAAAAGGAATATTTTTAATAATTTTCTTAATTCTCATAGTGATTATAGTTTTTTAAAATCATTGTTAATATTCGAAGATAATATTTGTTAATAAACCAAAAAGAACATAACAATGGATTATTTATATAAATTAACATAATTAAATTCATAAATTTCACCATAATACCGTTCTATTTGTATAACTTACTTCTCATCACGAAATTAGTGAAAATGTAAAAGTTTTGTAACATTTTGTTCGAAAATTTCGATTTAAAAATAAGTTCCCTATTATTAAATTAAGTATTTCAGACATTTAATGTAGTAAATTTTTAAGGTCTATATATTGATCAATAGAACATAATTTTTGAACTAAAAAAAAAAAAAAAACCAGCGCAACATATCTTTAAAAATTATTATTAAATGCTTTTTATATAAAAAAAAAAATGAATTATAACAGAAAAAAATTCATAGATTTGCAAAAGAATTCTCTATACTCTGAACTCCCTGAAACAAAAATTTCAAGCAATTATTAGCAATACATAAAATTGTATTTTACAATATAACCTTTAGGGGCCATACTCGAATTTCTAATTATAGGGCTATTTATTATATATTTTCAACATTATTTTGAGCACAATATTTAATCTTTGAATAAAATTACATATATTTAATATTTTTAAAAAATATACCAAAATTATGATATATTTATTAAAAATAATAAATATACTGTAACTTCGGGTAGATAAACCACGATTTATAAGTGTTTAAAAGCTGAAATTTAATGTTTGTGTCATATTTGCCGGTGATGTATATGAAGGAATTTTATTTTTCTTCTGTCTTTTGAACTTCGCTATAAGTTAAATACATTATCTGCAACATATTAGTTTGATACGAGCACTCAAATTGCGCAAAGGCAGTGCAACAACTTCGAATTCACCTGAAAATTGTCCAACTGTGTAATCTGGGTTCAGTGTAAAGACACTGTAATGCTAATATTTTCTGTTGAAATCATCAAAAAAGAAAAAGAAAATAAAGATAGGAATGTTGAAAGAAATGCTGAAAGTAACACTGATGATCATTTGTCAAGTTTATTTAATTTTGACATTGATGAGTCAGACTTAAAAGGTTCTGTATAAATGAATGTAGTTTATTCCAATAATAAAATTCTGTATGATTATATCTAAATTACATATTCTTTTGGTGACAAACAAATTTTGCTGAACTCATAAAAATAACATCTATTAGAAATTAGCAGAGTTTAGTTTGGGATAGTTCAAGGTAAGATATTTTTATATTTATTTATATATAACTGCTTATAGTTGTGTTGAAAATGTTATAAAATATTATTAATGATAATTACATCAGTTTGGAAGGGAATAAACAAATGCCATGTTTCGAAATCTTTTTCTGTGGCTTATATGGCAGAGAAGATTTATACGATGAACTTTCATTTTTTTAGTTAAATATATTACGTGTGTAGCTTATAATTTTAAACATATGCTATCTTTTGTGCCTTATAAAAATAAAGATGAAATCTTTTTAAATGCAAATTAATCATATTAATTAGTTTTTACAAACTAAGTGATTAATATTATTTACTTTATGTTATTTATAAATATAATAATTGTATCCAGTAGTGGCAAAAATTATAGAAGATATTCCATTTTCATGAGACAATTGAACCCTTTAATAATTGTATATACTTATAAAAGATGATTTGAACTACATATTGTTGATTTTTAAAATGGAATAAATCTACAATGTTGCTATACTTAATAACAATTATATATATACAGAAAAAATTAATTTAACCTGAAAATACTTTTATCACTATTTTTTAATAATTGATATGTTTGAACTCACTAAATGAAATGTCCTCATAACTATAATAAACAAATCTGAGAAATGGATATGAAAACTTATGCTTGAGCAAATAGTTTTCTTTCATTTAAGAAAAAAAGCAATATAAAAAACACCTATGAATCCAGTTTTCTTAATGCACAAAATACATAAATTTATCATATGCTACAACAAACAATGTTGCTAAAAAAAAAAGAGAGAAATTGTTTTTACATTATTAACATGAAGTACATCTAAAATAAATATATTTATTTATATTCTATTAAAAATCTATAATTACTGAATAGTTTTACATCATTTGAATAAAAGCGTCGATAACAATCTGATGAATTGATTTCAGTTAGGCAAAACTATAATTTCAAATAATAATTTTAAGATGTCAATTATAAATATAAGATCATTGCATTAAATCATTTTTCAAGAATGGTTGCATTACTAGATTTTTATAAAGCTTAGTTTAAATTAAATTCACCTGATGATATGGTATGTGGTCGCTGAGACTTTGCGATGGAAGCAGCGGCTTTCTCAAACTGGAGAGTATCTTGAAGATTCGGCCATGTTGCCATGGCACTGGGAGCATCAGGGTAAGAAGGAGATTCCTTTACAGTATCCTCAGCAACTTTTAAAGCAGGGTTCACCTATGAGGTATAAACTGGAGTTTATAGAAAAGTACAATATTAAAATTATGGAACAAAAAGAAACATCAAAGTACCTGATCTGCAAGCTCCATTGGGGGAGGTGTTGGCAAACGAGTGAAAAGTGTATCTTGAGAAGTGAAGCCAGAATCTTGGGAGGACACACTCAACAGTCTGAAAGCTCCGCTGGGTGGCTGCAAAAAGTAACGAAAAGAACATATAGTCAATACTATATAGTTAAAAATTCAAAAAAATTGAACACTTACATTGAGGAAGTAAAAATATGAATTCCCTTTTGATTCCAAAAAGTTTGAAACAAATCACACGTCAAAATAATCAAACGAAATTAATTAAGTTCAAAATGTAGTACAAAGCTACCTTCAGATGCAAATTTAATTCATTTTTGTCTCTAGTTCCTAATTCCCAACCCCCTTTTTTCCTTTAACTCACGAGAAAATTTATCTTCAGACAAACAAATTTTATAAAAATAATAATAAAAAAAAAAACATTTGTATAAAATTATTTATTATTTTTAAAAAATGAAAATCTTTTGTTTTACATACTTTTATATAAAAATGTCTTTCAATAAATTTTTAAAAAGTTGATTTCCTGATGACTCATTTCATTGCAATGAAATTGAATGTATTTAAAAGCATAGTGATGGATTATTGGAGCATCTTGTCCTTTCATAGAATATTTCTATACTAGCCCAGAAGTTTAAAATTTAAATTAAAGTATAGTACAATTTAAAATTGAAAGAAAATCTTAAAAAAAAAAAAAAAAAAAAAGATTAAAAGAAAATTAAAAACAAC